>VZRM01002166.1:0-24169 GCA_013397955.1 Grantiella picta | reverse complement strand
TCTTCTCGTTTCTTCCTCCCCTCCCCTCCCCTCCCCTCTTTTTTTTCTATACCTGATTCTACAGTCAGCATTACTGTTTTGGCTGAGCAGAGGGAGCTGCCTATGAGCCATTTATTACCACATAAAATTACTGAAATTACAAAGGTCTATAAGTAATAACTGCCAACAGATTATAGGCGCTACTAATGCACTCATCCATGAAATACATAAGGCTTATTTTAGGAAGGAACTCTAATACAGCGTGTACATTTTGATCCCCAGAAAATAAAACTCATCTTGAAAATATTTTGAGCTTTTGACCTGCATTTTAATCAGAATGCAATATTTTCCTGAAAACTTGTTTTTGTGTGTACAAATCGGAAAGGTTTACACAGATGTAAACAACAGCTCAATTTGTGTGTGTAACAATGTGCCAGGTTTTCAGCCTGTAAAAATAATTTTCATATGAACTGCAACAACAATATATACTTATTAGCTATCATTGGGATTCACAGTGGCTTGTGGGGCAGCTTTGCCGAAATGGCAGTATCAGAGGTAATTTTTGCATTTTAAGCCCTGTAACAACAATCCCACTTTTACTGATAAATACCCTATAAAAGCCTATTTCCCAGTTCTATGTGCTAACGTGAAAGCTTCTAGCCAGTCTGATGTGTTTAATGTGTGGAGGAAACACCACGCAAGTGTCTCCTCCTCCACTGGGAGGATATAATCCATATTGTACTTCATAAAACGGTGCTCAGGATGTGAATATACTGCAAACTTGAATTACCTTACTCTGCTCTACCACCACACTAGAATTATGGAGGTTTTTTGTTGAATTACTTGTTGATAAAAGAAATGGAGGAAAAGATTCCCATGTTTTCAAAACTTTTCTGCAACTTTTCTTGTTGTTCTCACATTTCAGAAAATGCAGCAGTCCTCCAGCAAGAGAACTTTGTTTTTCATGGGAAATTACTCTGGCTGGCGCAAAAAAATGCTTTTCTAAATAAAGAGATTATGTTATATAGCATGAAAGCTAAAAAAATAAAGTAGGCTTAGCACACCTACTGCCTGCCTGCCATCACCAAGTACACATGCCCAGGCTTTGGCTGGATAGCACTTCAAGTGTTTGGCCCTCCAAGAGCAGATAATCTGCTTTCTCTCTCTCGGGTCCTTTTTCTGCTTTTGCTGGATTTTTGTCCTTGAACATTTGCTTTCTGTCCAGTTAAACTCAATGCTATTTTTGCCACTGGCAGAATCAAACTCTAAATAGCCTTACATCCTAACTGCAGCCTTTTTTCTCCTCTCTTCTCTAGCCTTCCCTCATTTCCACATTTTCTTCCAAATACGTCCCTCCTTGTCTCCAATGACCTTGTTTATGCTTCTGCTCACTGGTGGTTGCCCATAACTGGCCTGTAATGATCTGTGCTGTAGCACCATACTGGTGGAGGGAAACCTACTTCCTCATTCACATATGTTTTACACACACAGCAGCACTGGAGACAGCATTGCCAGACTCATGTGAAGGGTCTTGCTGTGCCTGTTTGCTCAGTCCTGTTTCCTCAGTCAGCCCTGAGCACAGTCCCTGCTGCAGTGCAAACAAGCAGAGGCAGGGCACTAGCAGAGCTTCTATGACTGTCAACTGCAGCATTTGCAAAGGAAGAGCAACCACAGCAATATGTAAACTTTCTCTCTATTAACAGCATAGCCAAAAAGAAAAGGCAGACACAACTCCATGTACTTCCAGGAAGCTCCTCCAAGCCAACCACGAATGCCCAGCAACATAAAAGAAAAGATACCTTTTCTTAATGGACACCTTGCACATAAGTATGCAAGCCTCTAAAAATCATCACTGAGTTATGAGCAAAAAATACAAATACTGAAATACATACTGTTCAGCTGAGCTCCAAAATGTTTTCATTACTTAAAATCTTATTCTACTGGCTACTGAAAGAGCAAATTTCACACTACTAAACGAATACATGAAAACTCTCTCAGCTGGCTGCTCATGAGCTCTTGCAGGGATAATTCAGGTCACAGATGTAACACTGAGGAATACATACAGCTGCTGAATAAAAGTCATGATGAACAGCAGTCATGTCATGGAACAGCAGTCATGTTATGAAACATCTGTTGCTGTTTAAAATTCTATGGAAGTCATCCATATACAAATTAGCTAATAAAAGTTAGTTATATTACTGATTGCTAAAAAATCAGGTTTCCTAAAGCACTTGGTAATCCCATTACGAAATATATTACATGAGATAAATTTTAAAAAAAGAATGACGTTCTACATATACAATATAATGACCCATATTGCTATGGGTCTCATGAAATATCCACTTGGAATTTGCCTTAGCAAAGGCCACCTTTAGACTGTTTTTATCAACTTAGAATTCTTGACGTGATGTCTTATATGTTATTACTCACAATGCAAACAGAGAGCATTATACGTAGAGCTTTATTTATTTACATTGCCTACATGTTCACTTAAAATCAGAACTTGGTGCTGTCCCATGGAAATCATAGACTGACTTTTTCAAATAAATGCTGCCAATAAAGTTGTTATATACTTTCCTCATTTAGCAAACCAAACATACAGTGCTATTCTTAAAACTGCAGTCTAGGGAATCAAATCCCAGTTTTATTCCAGTCAACAGCAACTCCCCTTGCCTTCAGAAACAATTTGAATAAGCCCATTCTGTAATAAATAATAAGACAGATCAAGAAATTTTTGGTATGAAAACTCTGGCAATCCCATTCTTTTGATATTCAATATGAGTTCCAGTAAACACAGGAGGGTTGCTGACTGGAATGAAGCAAACAGCACTGGCACATAGCCTTTCAAATTTTATATTAGTTTATGAGAAGTCTAAATGCTAATTTGCACAATTATGAATCAACATTATTTATTTCAGCCTGACTCTGTCATCAGCCTTTCAACTGAACTGACATATCAATAAAAACGTGAACGTAACTTTTTAAAAGTTAGGGAAGTTACATTCCCAGTCCACCAAACTGAACATGGTTCCACCAAAGCACATTAAACCCTAATGTATAAATGACAATTTAACAAAAGTAAAATTTATATGACAGAAATTATTATAAGCTTGTATATAAGAGCTAGAATATGTGACACTTAGTAACCAACAGCAGATTTAGCATTCAGCCGTGATCTCAGAGCCGCCAGTTTGTATGAACTTACTGTTATTCACATAGTGTCCCCTCCCTGAGGGACTTGTATACAAGTCACATGGTGGATTCAGTATGTAACAGTAGTTGAAGATTCATTTGGTACTTGAGGCACGTATGCAGCCAGATGCATTAGGAGCTGTGGAGTGAATACCCAGAGTGAGAGAACTGAGACACAAAATTTCCACACTATTCAAGAAAGTTCTGAAGTATTTTGAGGCATTTATTCAGCCAAGACGTCCTCTGACTCCAATGTGATTTTGCCAGAGAAAGTGGTTTGAATGTCTAAAGTGGAATTCCTAAATGTGGTTCTTTATTTCAAATGTAAACAACTAGAAATCACAAAACCCCTTACAGAACAGGTTCTATGCTAATTCATCTCTACTTTTCAGTGAAGCTGCACTCAGAAAAGCTTCCATTGCTGCCTTCTACCAAGCATCCTCACGTTCTGTAGAAGTCAAGTCATCAAACTAATAAAGAGTAATGTCTAAAACTAGGAGAAGTCTTGAATCTCTCCGTTGACTAAGAACTGTTATTAAAATATAAGTTGCCCTGCCACATAGAAAATACAGTCAGTGGAGGTAAGCAGAGCCATGGGCCCAATCCTGTTCCCACTGAAGGCAATGGCAGAACTCCAACACATTTAATGGGAACGGCAACAAGCCTTCTATCTACTTAATACAAATGAAGATACTCATCTCCTCTTTGACATATTTTGGGCTCAAAGCCATTGGCTGACACTTGTTTGGTTCTCTGCAAGTATGTGACTCATGGGATAATATAATGCCTGACTTCCATTCTGCCAGACCTGTCTTTCTTTGTGGTTGACTATTAATTTCAGAGGCAAGATGCAATACTGCAGTAAAATAGGATGGTGTTAAACTAAGAAAATTGCACTTACTGAGATTAATGAATCAGATTCCCTTTGTGAGAATTCCACTCCAATTAAAGAGGTATGCCCACATACTCCTGAAGACATCAGCCCATTGCTCCCGCCTAGAGAGGGAGTTTGTGGAAGTCTTTAGCAAAGTACTTGGCAGTAAAGGTAGTGTAAACATATTGTCTTTGCCCCACCAAGGGTAACTTGAGGAGAATCTAATAATGGAAAGGACATTAAAAAATCTGTATTCCAAACAGCTGATTTTTATTTCAGGCTACATACACAGGCTGGGTTACTCTGGATATACAGGTGTTCAATCAGCTGAGCATATGGCGATTCTTCCACCAAAGGTGTAAATTCTTTGAGATATGGGCTGATTTTCTCTCTTTGGACCCATAGACTAAGTTTGAGACAATAAGCAGTACCATAAAATAATACTAATACTAATACTAATACTAATACTAATACTAATACTAATACTAATACTAATATATGGACTGGAAGGAAATACCTGAACAGACTTTCTTGTTCTTCTGAATTTTCTTGTCATATGCTTAAGTCTTGGCTTTAAAATGCCGTTACCTTCAGTATGATACAGCAAATCACACTGTAACACTGATATTTGAGTGGTGTTTGTATGCAATTTCATGTGTATAAATATGAATTTCATCACAGGGGAAGAAAGACACACAAAACCAGAGATGTAAATGTATAAAACATTATTTTTTACTTTAATATGCCAAGAGAGGGCAGTGGGCCTGTTTCTCCACCCTTTACTCAGACACTTGCCATTCTTTTCACCACTGAATTGGGGTCAAAGCCAATTCAACTAATAAACACAAATCAGTAAGTGCAAAACACCTGCTTTCTCCTACCAGCAAAGCATTTTGCACTGCTTCACTTCACTATGGAAATTCATTCCTTTCCTCCAAACTCCTGAAGCGGGAGGATGACGAAAGCTCCTCGGGGCAATTCACCAATCGCAGCAATAAAAAATAAAAGACTGAGAAAACTGGACATTCTTCCACCACCCCGAACCTGCTGCAGGACTTTGCTATGGTCATGAGCAATCTCTCAACTCTGTACACAGTGCTAGCAGACAATTACTCCCTTCCTCAACATGTGACTACTTGCTCAGCCTCTCAGTCACTGCCCACCCCCTGCCTCACCCCCTCCATGTCCCCAGCCCCATGACTGGGACTGGCAAGGGGCAGGGGTGGAGAAGGAGGGACTGCACGGTGCTGTGCATAAAAGGAACAGGCTCAGCCACCCAGCAGTGATGAAGACAAATGTTGCTGAGTACATATACCCACAGCACCCTCCCAGAAGTGGAGCTGCTCAAGCCTTTGCCCATGCCAGGCTAGTCTCCGTGCAGGGTGCCTGTGTGCAGGGAGATGAGTGGAAATGCCACATGTGAGAACACTCCCTGCCTATGGTCCTGTCACTTACCACAGCATACCAGAGCAGCGCAGCTGCCGCCTGCCATCCTCTGCAGCAGCAGACTGGTCCCTTCCAGCTCCAATTGTCCTGTGATATTTTGAGTGGATAGTGCATAAAATCCTTTCCACCATCCAGCATGTGTAGTTTATGCCTAAATACTGCTGAAACAGGCAATGCACAGGGTCATGTGTCAGTCGAGCACTGCAGGACTGCAGGCTTTGACAACCTGGTGCTAAGGCAGACATTCCTGGACATGTTGCTCTCAGAACTTTTTTCATCTGGGCAATGACTTAAGGACTTTTCGAAGGCTCAGCTGTGTGCCAGGGTAAGGCTTTGGTTTGAAAAGAAGAGAAATGCAGATCTGCAGTTGGGAAGGGCTGGGAAGTCGTTGCCAAAGCAAAAGGCAGTCCACAATGAGTATGCAGAGACTGCAAAAAACCTGTGCTATGAGAACTGTTTTGTCAAAGCCCATGGCTGAGGGCCTTGTTGACGTCTCAGCCTACAGTTAGGGTTAGGATTAGAGAACGCTGCTTGCTTTGGCACTGTGTTTAAGGCAAGTGTTTCTAAACACTTTTCTGCTATCAATAATATACCCTTCGTAGTATTCCATGGCATTCTGTGTTTAGTAACTATTGAAACACCTATGTGGCAGATAGGTGATCTTAACTTTGAATCACATAATGGCTGATTCTTTTGCCACTGAAGACTAGTTTAATCTACAGCTCGTTTAAATTAATGGAAAAATCTGGTTTTCTGAGGCCATAAATGATTTGCTGAAACCACACACACATATTGAGTCACAATTCAGAATGTAACTCAAACAACCAGGACTGTATTCCCATGCTCTAACCACTAGATTACAGTCCCTCCCATATATACCCTGCAATAATCTTTGCTCAAATGATAACAGCATCTCCTCACTTTACACGTTGGACAGCATTACTCAGTAAGGCACATCCTACCCGACGGGGGTAGAGCTCTGCACAGCTTGGGAAGGAAGCACAAGTCATTATTTTTGCCCAACACCACTAGAACTTAACTCTCTCCTTGGAAAATACCTATCTCTGGACCCCACAACTTACATGTAACTGAAAAGTGAAATACTTGATCCTGATTAGCATTCATCTTTCACCACCCCAATCAGCGAGTGCTTGCAGAGTCACCACCACAGTGGACTTCGGAAGAGCAGCCTTACCATCCCTCCCTTTCATAGCCCAGCACGAACCCTGATGGGAGGAGGGCAAAGCCCCTCGGAACTACCCACATCCAGCCCACGGCCAAGCAGGACTTGGGGGCTGCACCTGCACCATGCTGAGGTGCTTCAGGAGTCCAGTCTTACCCTCATGGCCCACGCATCACCGGGTCACACACTTGTGAGTGCAATTCTCTCTCTGGGGTGTTTAATTTCTGCTGTGATGTAGCGCGCTGGACATACACAGCATGAGGGCAATGGACACACCACGAAGCAGTGAGCGGTGGGGAGCGCGGCTCTCCCGATGGATCCCCTTACATGGGAAAGGTCGGCACAGGCGCTGCTGAAGGGACAAGGGCCGCGGCAGCTTTCCCTCACACGCCTGAGACGCAGTCCCAGCCCAGCCGCAGGCCGCCCGCACGACCACCAGGTCCCGCCAGAGGAGAGGGGTGGCACCGCCCCGGGACCCTGCTGACCTCGTCACAGGGCGCCCGGGCACTGCGCCACACAACGACGGCTACTTCACCTCAGGGCAGGCCGCCAGCACGGGGCAGCTCCGGGAAGGAATGGCCCGGGCGCAGCCGCCTCCCACCCTCGCAGCTGCCCCTTCCCGCCCCCATGACCGTCGGGCCTCGCGCCACCTCCCCCCTCGATGGCCCGCAGCCGGAGCCCGCCTACCCCGTGCCCTGCGCCGCGTCCCAGCGACACCAAGGGGCCCCGGGGCGGCGTCTCTAGGCCCGATCCCATGGTAGCGAAACTCCCCGGGGGAGGGGAGGGGCCCGAGCGGCGTCTCCCCGGGAAGGGACGGGCAGCTGCAGCGGCAGCGCTGCCGGGCGAGCGGGCCCTGTCACTGCCCGCCGCCTCTTTCCGCCAGGCCCCGCCGTGCCCCGGGCTCGTCCCCCGCGCCCCGCTGAGTTCCACGGCGTCGCGGGCGAAGCGCGGGCTGCCCAGCCGACCGGGCCCGGGGGAGCGGGCGGGCTGCGCGTCCTCGGCACCGGGCNGGACTTGCACTCCATTAATGCGTTTCAGTCACCAGCCCTGGCAGGGGATGCAGAAGTCGTTGGAGGTGCTGGTCTGGAGGAAGAGGAGAGCTTTTGCTCTCATGCTGCAGGAGAAGGACTGGAAACAAGATAGGCGGATGGTTATGGTAGAATATATGCTGTTTATTTATGAAGGTAACCAGAACTTCTGACAAATTTTATATGCAGTTCCCCCTCCCCCTGCCCCAAATTAAAAAAACCCACCAATGTGTGTGCATATACATACACGTATACATACCATACACACACACTGCACGCACATACACATGCTGCCAGCACTGTACTCTCACTGTCATGCTTTCAAACAGCTTAATCCACCTTGTTCTCCTCACTTGTCCAGACTTACTTCAGTTGGACAAATTGTTATGCAGCTGACACAAGGAAGAAATGTTCTGAATGGCTACCAGAACACCTTGGGGGCCTGTTGCTTTGTTTATTTTTCTCTCACTCTGGCAGAAGAGTCCAAAGGTGCAGCAGCACCAGGGACAAGCCTCCTTGCTCCATCGCAGGCATCCTGCAGCCCCACAAACTGTTCCAGGCACCTCTGCCTTGGGGTCAGTAGGCAGCAGCCAGTACAGAACAATGTGAAGAAAGCAACACTCACTCATACCCACCCATACAAATAATAAAATAACATTGCAGCACAAGGGCATAGTCTCTGTCACCAGATAAGAAAGTTGTGTGATGGCAAAGATCTAAGTAAGGCAATAAAGTATAGCTAGTGTACACAGAATGGCTTTCACATTACATGAGGCACAGATTAGATGGACAGAGACTTGGAGAAGAGCTAAATGTCCTGGAATAAAGCAAAATACACTGAAAGTTCATAGTAAATACCCGCATCAATAGGTATTTATTCATTTGTGCTTTTGCCACGTCGTGACATACAGTACAAGACACTGCTGCTCTTTCGTTTGATGGAGAGAGCTCACCATACTCTTGCAAGCTGCTGCTCCATCAGTCCCAGGCTGTCCATCGGTTCTGCAGCAGTCCTGGCCCCTTGCCCTGCTCCCAGCCAAGGTAGAGGACAGGGCTCAGCAGAGGCAGCCCAGCCAGGCTGGAACAGTCTTGGCAGCAGTCTGGTCGCTGCCCCACACCTCAGTGCTCTTAACGGGCATCCAGTGCTGCACATCTCTCAGCCTCAAGTCCTCTTCTCATCGCTGACTTCCCCAAAGCTGCTCCTGCCTGCTGCACTGCAGGCTAGCTGGAAGGGGCCTGGCAGGACACCCAGACACCCCAACTCTCAAGCCTCTCCTTGCATTCTGGAGGCTGGAGGGCATAGTAAGCCCCAGAACTCCTGCAGACAGCTTTTAAGGCACATCTGGGTTGCTATGCATGCTTTATTACTGTTGTTACTATTATTATTATCATTATTATTATTTACCCTGTGTAGACACGTGGTCTTTTAATTCTTTCTTCCCCTTGCCTTTCTCCTTAGAAAACCTACCATGTTTTCAGCTTACTCGTTTGTCATCCGTAAGGCACAAACCTTTTAATACTAGAGCTGCCTGGCTTCTTGTATAGGTCGTGATTTGATAAAAAACAAACAAACGAAAGAAAACCAAACCAAAACAACCCCCCATCCCCTCCCCGCGGCACACCGCGCTTGCCGCGCGCCGGCACATATAGTATCTATGCGCGGGCGGGACAGCCCAGCCGGTCTGGCGCGGCGCTAAGCGCAGGTGCCCATGGCCTTCACCAGCGAGCTCTCGGGCAGCTGCCTGAAGATGCCCCGCAGAGTCTCCAGCTCCCGGGTGAGCTGTTCTACCCGCTTGCGCAGCCGCTCGTTGTCGGTGGTAAGCTCCAGCACCTTCTGCTGAGTCTCCACGTTGCGCTGCTTGGCCTTGTCCCGGCTCTTGCGCACCGCGATGTTGTTGCGCTCCCGGCGCACCCGGTATTCGTTGCTGTTCTTGTCCACTGTCTTTTTCGATTTGCTCCGGTGGTCCGAGGGCATCATCTTGAGGGTGCCCGCGGCGGGCAGACCGCCGGGAGGGTGCGAGTGGTGCGGGTGGTGCGGGCTGGGCACGGGCGTGGGGGGCGGCGTGGGGTGCCCGGGCTGGAGGTGCATGGTGGTCTGGGCGCAGTGGGCGATCTGGTACTGGAGGTGGGACGGGTGCTGCTGCGGGGCGTGATAGGGATAAAGGGACGACAGGGCCGCCGACTTCACCTCCTCCTCCTCGCGGGGCTCCTGCTTGATCACCAGCGGCCGCAAGCCCGGCGCGGCGATGCGCTCGTACAGGGGGTCGAGCTTGCCGTCCATGTAGCCGGCTACGCAGCCGAAGAGCGGCTGCTGGTGGTGCTGCGGCTGGTGCCCCGGCGCCGAGGCAGCGGCGCCGGCCCCATGCATGGTGTGGAAGTCGAAATCCCCGGCCAGGATGGCCTTGGCTTTCTCCTGCTGCTTGCTGTGCTGGAAGAGGTCGGCCAGGAACTCGTCGTTGAAGGCGGCGGGGTCGATGTAGGCGCTGATGTCGATGGAGTTCTCGTTCTCGCAGATGTCGCCTAGCTCCGCGCCGCCCGCAGCAGGTGCCGCCGCCGAGGGAGCCCCTCTGTAGCTGTAGGTGCTGCCGGGCAGGGGAGTCTGGAGCTGGTGGTGCTGGCCGCTGCTCATCGGGGGCCGGGAATCGACCTCGTAGAAATTGGCTTGCTCCATGAAGCACCTACAGTCTGCCGGGCATGGTGAAGGGCTCCTGCAATCCAGATTTCGAACGGGACTACGGCAGCAGCGGCGGCAGTTCTAGCAATCCCGCGGCACGGTGCTCCACGGCAGGGCTCGGCGCGCCCGGAGCCCGTCCCCCAGCCCAGCCCCGCTCCGCTCGCTGCCTGCCTGCCCTGTTGCTAGTGGGCTGCCGCGGTCCTGCGTGCCGTATATATACAGCCCGCAGCAGTGCCGGGGATCGCCCTCTAGTGTCCAACCTCCTGCTGGGAACCTTTGACCACCGCGCAGCCGGATCCCAGCGCCCCGGCCGGCCACAGCCGACCTCCCGCCCCCCCCAGGGGAGCCGCGGCTCCGCGGGGAGAGCGCCTCGCACTCCTCGCCCTCCCCCCGCCGCCGCCCCGAGCTCGGCCGGCGGTGAGCGCTGGACAACGCCTGCCAAGGAGGCTCCGCGCCGATAGGAGGCCCGGGGAAACGGCGTGGGGACTTTGCGCCCGCGCTGCCGGGGCCACTCGGCGGGGCAGAGCGGGCAAACGCGGTCGGTACATTTCCACCGCCAGCTCCCAACTCTGCACCGAGAGCTCCGGCCCAGCACTCCCTGGCCAGGCTTCGCAGAAGGTCTCAAAGTTCACCATCACCCGCGCATACTTGCAAATATTTCGCCAGTCGGGAATATTCGCCCCGTCGGGTTTGGGACGCAAGGAGCTGCCTCACCGGAGGTGATTACCTGCCTACAGCGCCCTGTAGCCGGCGGGCTCGGAGCAGCCGGCCGAGGCCGACCGCGTCGCATCCAGCGCGGCCAGGCTTCACCGGCGGCACCCACGGGGCACGCTCGGTCAGAGCGGAACTCGCGGAGTCCGGCCCCGAGCGCCGCTAGGACCTGTCCGGGGATGGCGCCCGGTGGGCAGGAGAGTTCGGTGGCCGCGGAGGCTCCCCGGCTCCGCTGCTCGGAGGCGATCGGCCGGCCCGCCCTGCCGTCTCCGGCGGTTACCGTCGGTCCCAAGCCCGTAGTAGCTGCCCTGCCTGCACGGAACAGCCCGAACCGGGTCACCTGCTGGCCGCTTGACCCCCCCGCACGAATCGAGCAGGTAAATTTAACGACAGATTGCCCCAAACGCACACTCAGCAATCTCGACCAGTGCAGGGCATGGGCCGCCTTCCGGCCTTGACCCGAGATAACCGCGGGCGCAGCCGGGCCTGGACCTTCCAGCGCAGCGCTGCAGTGGCCAGTTACCCCTGTGTACCACGGGCGGGTGCCCGGACCCGAGGCGGCAGCCTTCCCAGCCTCCGTTTTCTGGGGGTATTGAAGGCGATAAATGGTCCCGCAGTGCGGGACTGGAGAGGAACTCCGTGTCTCAGCCACCGCTTCCCGCCTCCGGGGTGTGCCCCTACGTGTGGCTTCTGTGTACAGGCCGCAGTCTCCCCCGGAGCCTCCGTCTCAAACTTCAGTTTGGGAGACTTGAGGATGCACAGAATTCCTGCTGCTGCCATCACTTGCAGTCCGCACAGCAGATGTGTCTCACCCTCCTTGCTCAGCACCCAGATGCACCTTGGGGAGTCCCATGGGCATTTAGCTCTCCTGGTCGGGAAGGTCCCTTTGAAAAACTACAAGCTAAGACCACTGGAGCAGGTGCAGGCTTAAAATAGCTACAGAAAGATCTGCAGGGAAAATGAATCAAACATAGTGATGGCTGGAGAAAAAAATGCTGCAATTCCTGGTTCTGACTGTTTTAGTAAAACAGAAACTTGTGACACTAAATTCCTCAGAAAGGATTTGACAGATTTCTCACAATTAAAAATAATTGACGAAGTATTCAACATGAAACAAAAATGAAAATGCACCAAAACCTCATGTTTTTGTTTTACACAATGCAGGTGTAAACCTTTGTTTCATGAGCAAATGCAAGGCTAGCAGTCAGTTGGCACACTCCAGTGTGCACACTCCTTCTCAGGAGAATGAATTCTCTAATTACAGCAGGGAAACATTAATTTACAGATTACAGAGTATACTTTTTGCTATCAGTTGAAAAAAAAATTAATCCTAAATTGGTTTTATGTGCAGTCAATATTTTCTAAAATTATACGTCTCGGCTTCAATGCAGCAGCAGTGTCTCTCAAGGGCTGCTTCCACAGGGAGCTGCAGCACTGTTTAAGCAACCAAAACACTCAGAACTCTGAACAAAGTCATGGTACAGAGGAAAAGCTCAAGTCTATGACAGGAGAGAGGTTTGGGTGCTTCAGAGTGGAGAGTAAAATGTCACTGACTGCACCCAACTGTCCAAATTCAGCTTGTTCTACTCAAGTGAACCCACTTCCAGAAATGGGACAGAGCTGGATGTTTTGCCTGCTAGGAGAAATACCATCTGGAATAAAGGCTGGTAAGCAGTTTGTACTTGGAGCTTTTAAGAGGCCTTGTCTGGCTCTGAAGTCTGCAGAAACAGGAATAGGCCATGGACATTTAAAATAAAAGGTCAATGCTGTGTGAAACAGCAGAATGATAACTAAGTGTAAGCAGAAGTGTATAAATAAATTTGTGATTTAATAACAATATGTACACCTCCCTAGTCTTTAAAATACTCTCACATTTTATAATCATTCTGAAATTAAGGCCTAACCACATATTAAAAAAATTTAAAGTAAATCAGAAAGTTTAGCATCAGATTCCATTCCTAATTACTGTAATTAACAAACAAGTCCCCACAACTTAAGGACTGGTTTGCTCAGTTTTTTGGTTTTCGTCTTTTTTTCTTTTTTTTTAGGTTTATTTTGAGGGGTTTTTTTTCACATAGACCCCTTTTATCTAATTTAATAACTTTTAAATAATCTATTTTTACATGAAAATCTAAATTCCTGTTCAAATTATTTTAATATGGTATAAAATTAGGTTCCCAGACTTAGCAAAAAAAGACATACCTTTGTCTTTTTATTTACCCTGCCTGTCTGAAGACAAAATATTTCTAACCAGATCATTCTCAAACACGCACAAATGAGTATTTCCACATTCATATCAACAGTGATTGATAGCAAATATTTAAACATTAGAGAGAAAACTTGTTGTTTAAGTTACATGAGCCAGGGAGCTGATTTAACTAAGAGAGGAAGGAAGTGTGTTGCATACTATGGCTCCCTGAAGCAGCGCTGTCAACTCTTGAGGGTGCTCTTCGTCCATCCCAAAGCAGACTTCGCTGTCCAGAAGCTCAGGGAGGGCGAGCGAAGTGCTCTGCAATTTGAAACAGCACTGAGAGTCATCTATACCCAGTCAGCTGCGTTCCTTTCTGCTTAGGGAGATAAACTGAATAGAAAAATGTAACTGTGAAGGAATGTGACTAAGTGCATTTGTGACTAGTAAGAGTTTTTAATTGCACTGGAACACTAAATTCTCTTTATTTCACCCGAATTCTGCTCCTGTGTTGTTCTCAGGCCTTTCACTCATGTGGGCTGCAAAACAGACTACTGGCTGCAGGATGCAGGCTGGCTCTGCAGGCTGTGGGCAGGATGATGCTCTGCTTGCTAAACTAACAGCCTGGCAGTTTGTGCAGAATGTAGCATGTGGCAGCCCTGTTAGGAACCAGAGTGCAGCTACACATTTATTTTACTGTCTTGTTAAACCAGAATATTTCATCGCTACTGCCAGAGCTCCAGACAGGAGTCTGCATGCAAAACTTCTTGTGAAGTTTGGAACTTCTTGGAAATTCATCTCTCCTATGTCTTAATATCAGCAGCGGCCCAGCTTGTCCTCTCTCCCACCTGCAGAACTGGTGGGGGAAAGAAGACCAATTTGGCAGGGGTGGGGCACTGTGGAGCAGAAAGGATGGGACAGCTGTCCTGGGAGTGACAAGGGGATATTGTCCTTAGCTGCACCCTGAGTGCACCTGGGGAGTAGGCAGGGATGGAGCAGCAGCGGTTTCCTATGTAAATAAAGAGCTGGCAATCTACCATCTTGCTTGTTGCATATGGAAACACAAACATCTCCCCTCTCCTGTAGTGTTTTCTGCCCCAGGGAGGGGACACATGATACTGCACATAAAAGCTGCCTCACATGACAGTTTTGAAAGGAAAAGACTTTATATGCCAAGGCCTTGGAGGCCCATAGATCAGTATGCAGCAGTGTATGACAAGTCAACCAGAACCTTCCCTTCGTCTGGGAAAGGCAGCTGGGGACCACTTACGTTTTTTTATTGTGCATTTTGGTTCAACAACAGATGATTTAATGACTTATCATTACAGCTTTTCTCCTTTGGAGAAACACAGCTCCAAGGTGAGCCAACTCAAATCCCTGCTATCTTCCTCTTCTATTTTTGTATCATTCCCCTTGTTTTCAGGGTCCCTATGACCACGTCCTCATTTCTTGTTATCCTTGTGCTCTATTGGCTTCTGGCTCTTTTACTGAGAGCTCAGTCCTTTGTAATTTCCAAGTTAGGTGACCAAGAGTGTATATTCACTTCCATTTACTTGATTACTGCTCATTTCCATTCAAATGGCCCTCACAGACCAATCTGTTTCCAGCTTGTCACCTGTAATCTTGCACCAATCAGTCTGTGAAGTTGTGTCTTATCTGTTCACAATCTTTGCGTGGTTAATGAGCCATTGCATACACAGTTCCTCTCTTATAATTAGGGCTATATTTCACTAACCACATCTATGGTGCCCAAAACACTGCATATATTTTTCAGATACAGAATTAAGTCCTGTTCCAAGGAACATACAGCTGAAATACCACCAAAAAAAAAAAAAAAAAAACCACTGTTGCTTCTCACCTCTCAGTGTACTGTTATCTTCTGCAGTATTAGGCCATCACCTTTGCCTCAAGACTTCTACAAATGATGTTATGATGTTTAACAGGACATCTCCTATTGGTATGCATCAGTTACCCCTTGGCTCAGTATTTGGCCTATCCACACCCATTCTCTCTCTCTCTCTCTAGTCTTTCACTTCTGATTAAATGATAACCTCCCTTCTTTAACAGCTGAATTTACTTTCCAATCTTCAGTCTTTACCTTACAAACTTCAGTGGTTTCTCTCATCATGAATGGCTTATCATCTAATTTGTTCATGTTACATCTCCCTGGATGATGGAGCAGCGTTATTACTCTCTATTTCACACCTAGAGAGCTGTGAGATGGAATGACTTGCCAAGGCCATACAAGAAATACGTAGCAAAGTGGAGAATTTCATCTCTCCTATGCAGTAATATCAGCCTGCTAATATCTCCACCACTGAGCATGCAAAATTTTGACTACTGCTTTCCTACAAACGAAGTCCTTTCACACATTTCCTTCTTGTTTTTGGGACTTAAATGGAAATAGATCAATTTTTTATCTGAAATAAAATATCTCTGATGTGAACTGCCAAGAAAATGTCATTCTTTTTTATTTTTGCCATTGTATGCTTAAAGAAGCATATAGAAAATACAGCTTATTTTCTTCTAGACCCTAGCCCTAGTCTAATGGATTGAAGACTCTTACTAATCTCAGTAGGAACCCATGCAGACCCTTATCTGGCATACAAATTATGCATCAGAACAATAACAGGGTATCCTACCGAAAACTCAGTTCCTAGTGCTGCTTTTAGGGAGGTGTTCTCAAAACATTCTCCAAAGATCATGGCTTTAGACTTTAGGTAGCTACTTTTCATGGCACCACACAAGAGGTAATCCAAAACCAGACATTTAAGGTCCTTGTAAATCCAGAAAACTGATACTTTTTTTTTTCCCACTCAGGTGACACCAACTTCCGGCATTTAATTTATATGCTCTGAAAGTGCCTACTGTGCAGGGAACTTAGATTTACAAATCTCCATGTCCTGAATTGCATCTAAAACTAGACACTGAAATAACAGTGTCTTACTAGTCTTGTCAGCAGGACTGTACACCTGGTTTAGCATCAATATTTATCAAAATCCTGCTAATTTAGAGCAGTAGCATCTCCTCACTTGTATGAGTAATTCACTCTGATACCCAAAGTACATTATGGTTATGAGCTTCTCCTTAAAACAGCAATTTCCAATACTAACTAAAGTGGCATCTAAGACCAAACAAGAACATTGGTTTCAAAGCACACCTATATGAACACTGTGAGGTAACACTGAATCACAAAGAAAATACCCTCATTTGTCTCTTATATATGTGTCTCATATATGACTGTGCATTAATCCTTTAAAAATATTTGTGTAGTCATCCTGCAACATTATTCATACATATCCTTTTAATGTAAAAGGTAGTTTTTAAGCATAACTTTGACAGTCTATAGTCTGGTTTCGAGAAGTACATCTACAGAGCTGAGCTAATACTTGGGAAGACTGCTTAAGTAATGAGGAATCTTGCCACTGACTTAGATGTTACACTTTGCTGCTCTCAAAAAACTTTCAAAAAGAAGATGGGAGAGCATGGCTCAGGCTAAATCACTCTTTATAAGTAGCTTGCACTGTAGACATTATTTTTTGACTATCTGCAAATAAAAAATTTCTATGAAAAAAATACCAAAATATGTTAAACATTTTCCTGAAGTATAGAAAGAGATGCTTTGCTACACAAAGAATGGACAATCAGAAGAAGATACGAGAAGTGAGAGCAATGGGACTGGAAATGAAGAGGAGTATCAGCTACTAAAAATAGTAATGCCATTTCTTAATTATTTATTTTAGTATATGACACATCCTGTCATAAAACAGTCCTTGGCATGGACTAAGTTCTGTGTTCTCATCCAGTTTACTCCCCTTTAGGAGAGATTGTTACAAGGATCAAGATTAAGCTAAAGAGCAAAAAGGTGGTAAAAAATTACATTCCGTAGTACAAAATGGATCTGAAAGTCTCATGCTGTCATTTCACAGGTGAAAACATTGCTGAATCCATGACAGATTCAGCATGAGAGCCCTCAGAGAACTCAAGGATCTGATGGGCTTTTTCCACTACTCTTACAGTGAAGGTATTGTGGGGTTCACAGGTTGGACACTGGGATAACCCATTAGCTCACAGTTTTTGATTACCAGCCTGCAAATATTCGATGCTCAAAGTGCCTATGGAATTAAGGACTAAGACCTAAAAATATGAAGATAATACAGTTTTAGTGCAACCCTTCTTTTGTTAATGTCATAAAGCATTCAACTTCAGTGGCAGAAAGTTTTGGAATACACTTGACTTGTATTTTAAAATGTCAGGTTTTGTAAGTACTGACTCTAAACGAAGAGAAAGCAATTTTACTGCTCAGAGCAGATGCCGTCTTGTATCTTAAAATTTGATGCCCCTGTTGAGATAAATCAGCTTTCTTTAATCATCCCACTATTAACCCACGGATTACTGGCATGAGTAATCCAAGCAAGAGATGGCCTACTAAATAAAAAATGTCAATGGCAGCAAGCAAAAAGGGAGCTCAGGCAGGAAGGAAACTCAGCAAAGTTCTTAGAGTCACTCAGTGACATCACAAATGAATCCAAGCTGGATCAAATCAGCCACCAGCATGGGGGAACAACAGGTACATAGAGGAAGGAATCAAGTCAGAAGCAATCTTAGCTTGAAAAGTTTCACGGTTTTGTTATTAGTTTCAAGCTAATCGTAGTGACACTTCTGGCATCAGAATTTCCTTGACTCTCCTAGGAGTAACCACTGCACAGAGATGAGGCCTAGAAGGCAGCTCACCCTTTGGAGCAGGCATAAAGTACTGAAAGTTCCATCTGTGGCACGCTGAGCCTGCCCGGGCGACTGACCTGCAGCAGGCTCAGGGCAGCACTGGCTCTGCTGCAGCCACTGGCAAATGACATGAGATATGGCCCTTCTTTTCCTGCAGGGATTTCTAAGGTCACTTGAAAATATCCAGAGAAAGAACCTGGCACTCCTGCCTGCTGGGATTACACCTATTTTGCCTTGTCAGCCTTCACAGAAACAGAAGTTCCCACAGTAATGTTCAGCATGGCAATCCTGTTCATATAAATAAGGATTACTCTTCACTGCATGAGTTCCTCAAGACCTTCATATTTACACTTTTTTGTTCAAACTGGAATCTTACACTTTAGGTAGAACAAGTCTTAAATGAAATAAGAGTTAATCACAAAGCAAGCAAGTCATGATCTGTACGTTTTTCCTGAAAGGATCACAGACAGATAAAAATCTAGAATCCAAAGTTTCAAAGTTTTGGAGGAAAAAATGTCTGGCTACTTCAAAGGATGATGCCTGGAATAAACTAATGTTTAAAGGTAGCTGACATCTGAGCTACAGAATGCTTGAAATAAGTATTATCAGAATTCACACAAATACAACCAGAAGACTTCTTTTGATGGAAGCCATTTTATTCTTTACTCATTTTATGGAATCATAGAAGTATTTTGTTGTCAATAATATTTCATAAAGTAAAAGCCAGTGAGAGTGCTAGGTTGTTTGCAAGGTTTGGGTATCTAAATGCTCATAAACAATGATGAAAAGGCACTGCCCTTCACATAGGAGGGAGCAACAATGTCATGTGACTTACCTGGCCATAGTTAATAGCGGAGCTAAGTACAATCAAGGCTAATCATTCAGCAAGAGCCTGGGGCTGAGACATTTCTAATTCTAAGGGAAAAGTCCTTGCAAACTACTTATGTTTCTAGGTAAAAAATGAACAAACTATGAAATGGGCTGTCACACTGCATAAATGTCTGGTTTTCTGTCTTCTGCTATAATGAAAGGTAGGAAATGGGAATAAAGTTTTGGACTCTAAATTATTCACTTTGAATACTTCTTTCAGGCTGAAACAATTATGCTAGATGCTAATTTTAATCAAATTACGTGTAATATGTTAATATGAGCATAAAATCCTACATTCCTTGACAAACACCAACATTATATTAATGAGGAATATGAGCAGTACAAGCTGCTCACATTTATGACATAAAAGTGGTAAAAACTGAAATTCAACTTGGCAAACTAAAATTTAATTTTAGAAAAGAACTCCTGTCTTCTTTAAAGCAGCCCAAATTTCCAGATTTTTAATTACATGAGTTGCATAATTCTAAAAAGAATAAATACAACATGCTTTAGTGCTGGGTGCTACAGTTCTTGATTTTATTTTACTAAAATATGTGATTTTAAAAGGAATATGATGATTTTAAAACCTGTGTGGCGCAGAACCCATGGCATGGGAAGGCTGAATCTCTGCTGGTTGTTTGCAATTTGATGCTCAGCTGCAAAAGACAAGGAAAGGAAAGTGTAACTTGCCACAGAACCCTGTTGCTCCCTGTCAGGAAAACAACTGCTGACAGTTACCACAGCCAGCACAGCTGGGATTTATGTTGGGTAAGACAGTATATCTGGGTCAGATAGTGGGTCAGTATTTTCCATTTAGAAAGAGGCTATTCCACACCAGCCTGAATGTTCTGGGATGCTTTAGAAAGGCTTAATAGATAGAAATATTTATATAACTAAGTGCAGGATCATTATGGATCATTTACATTTAATTTAACTCATTAAGAGACCATTTGCGTCTGTGGTAGGGTCTAGTTCACATGGGAATTGCTTTCCTTCTTTATTTATAAACTGAAATAAACACCACTTACCCAGCTCAGGATATCACCGATAAAGTCTGAGACTCCCATTTCCTTCTCTTTTATGGACGTTCAAGACACTGTCTTGTTAGGGTCTCATAACTATGGTTGTCCCTTGTACATAGCTGTGCAAGTTCAGCTGCTGTTTTCACTGGATATGCAAAATGTGGTGCCAGTGTTTAATGGAAGACAATCCATATAAATGTATGTGCCCCTATTAAGAGGAAATGCTAAATGTTCCAACTGTGGGAAACGCTGGGGGTAGAGCTCAGATCTTGTGACATATCAACTCCAAACTCAGTCCTCAGGAAGGTGCTTTGCGTCAGTGCCCCTTGGTATTTGTTTCAGCGGGCTCAGAGCTACACAGTCAAATCTCCCTTGAAGCACTGAAATAACTCTAAGTCCTTGGATCTACATATTTTGATTACATCCATCTGGTGGTGGAGTATCAGAAGGTATGACATCAAATTTTAAGTGGATGGAAAATCTTTCCAGAAATCTGTTAAAAAATACTCAGAAAGGAAGTAAAAGCATGCAGCTCCTCAGTTTCCCTTAGCTCAGCTACCCATGCTGCCATAGCATGAGGTGTCTGAGAGCTGAGTGTGAACTGGCACCAGAACTACAGCCTTCACACGAGGGAAGCCAAAGGCACATGAGCTGTTTCAGCCTGTGCTGCAGTACTCTCTTCTGATGCCATACACTAGTATGGAATAAATGCCGCTACATTAAATCAGTGTTCACACAAATGAAATGCTTTGTTATAAACTTTTTGTACTTATGGCATCGGCATTTGTGCCCAAGGTTTTCCATCTATGGCACCAGTGAAGCACAACATCCCACATTATCTTGCTAGCAGTACAGAAGTTTCTCATAGCTGGAGTTCTCTGGGACTGGCTGCCTATGTGCATATTCCTGCTAGGAGTACACATACACCTGTGTGCACTCATCCTGTCTTCATTATATTCACAGGAAGAAAAAAAGACCACCATGTGCATTAGACTCTTTGTCCCACTTGCTGAGTCCCTTAATGTCAAAAGGCTTTACACAAGAAGAAAAAGAGGACATGACAAGAAAGTACACATAAACAAACATACCTTGAAGAATCTCTTTTTCTGGTAAGCAAAGTTCTTTTCTCCAACCGCCAAACCACATTTCCAATAGGACTGCAGGTGACTTAAAAGCAAATCCTGTACTTCCTGGAGGAGAGCCTCAAAAACCTGCACAAATGATTGTGACTTTTACCATATTAATTATGCTCTTTTGTCTTGGTTTGAAAGATAAGTGTCTGATAAGGAAGGCAGGAACTTCCCTTGGAATTGAAAATATGACCCCCCTTCCCTCCAAATTATTATAACTTTGAAGTTACAGAGCTTTCAGGCAAAGATATGGGAAAAGGAATAACAGTTCTTTATTTTTATATATATAGGTATAACAAGACAAACAAACAACAACAACAGCAGCTACAACAAACAAAACCAGAAACCCAGTAACAGCCTTCTCTGGGCTGTCGCAGTTTCATTGCAGTTACAGTCACAGCCAGCAGGGGCGCTGTTGGCTCCTGGCCAGACAGGGCAGGTGCGATGATTCCCCCGTGGTGCAGGGGGCGCTGTGGTGCGAGTTCAGCCACCTCTCCACCTGGTAGTGGCAGGTGAGCTGGCGGGAGAGATGGAAAAGGGCTTCCTTAACAAATCCGCAGGAGCAGCTGATCCTGGTGCCCCTACAGATGGTGAGTTGGGCTGTAGCAGGAACCTCAGAGCAGCTGCTGGAATGGCAGAGGCGGGCATACCCGGGATATCAAACAGAAACTCCGCAGCCATAGCAGGAGCTGTGGGGGTTGGGTGGACATGGGATGTTGGGTTTAAGTGTAGCAAAAACCCCAAAGCAGCAGCAGAAAACAGCGGGGCTGTGCAGCAGCAGCCAGGCTGCTGCAAACATCAGGGACACCCTCCCTCAGGAGGTGGAGGGGGGAGGGAGAGGGTGGTGGAGGGGGAGGTCGGGTGTTGAAAAGGTTCAATAGCTGCTCTTGCAAGCAGAGGCTCACCCACGGTAAGAAGTAGTGCAGGACAAAAACTCTGCAGCAGTGGTGAATTCCCTGGGCAGCAACAGACCGGCACCAAAACCACACCTGTCCCCACTCTGATCCTGAGAGAGCGAGAGAGCATGTGAGGGCCGAGCCAAGCCCCTCACTCCCCAGCCAAAATCTCCCAGTATCTCTGCACTTCCCAAGAGAAAACCCCCAGCTAGTAGGGTAGCCCCCTTCTCCTCTTCCCAGACACATCTTTTATCTCTTAAGTATTGTAGCTATCATCTCTTAGGTAATGAATGGGAGAAAGTTCCCTAACAGAAAGAAAAAAAAAGGAAACATCCTAACTTCCAACAGCTTTGAAGGTTTCTACAATTCTGTATAACTTGGTGCAGTCCTCTTTAAAATGTGCATGTTCAGCAAGTATTGGGTCTGCAGCGAAACAGTCTTCAGGGACAGCAGTGCTTTGGTAAGTCTCAGCCTTTGCCAAGTTGGTGGTTGGTTGCCAGTGCACATGCAGCACTGGGAGTCTGTGAGAGCACGTTCAATGTTCTAAAGTGTTCTGTGCTGTAATCAACTTTTCCTTTGCATGTTACTCTCTTTTGCCCCATGTTTTCGCAGACAGGTTGTTCCACTGCAAGTCAATAACATCAGCTTTGTTGTAATATTGCTGAGCCTGCATTTTCTCCTTGGGCAGGATTCCTGATAACTTCAACTGGTGTCTTAGTTGTGTGAGAACTTCTGATCAAATAAATCATGCCTGATGCATGAAAACCCCACATGATTACTAAACAACTCAAAATAAGGTGACTTACCTCTGTAAAGAGATTTGCCAAGTTGAATTTTACAGCCATTGAGGTGCACAAACTTGACTGCAAAGGACACGTAGAGATGAAGGGTGCACAAAGCTTCTCCTATCAGAGGGAAGTCTGATCTAGTTACTGCACAGACGGAACCAGATGAGTCCTTCTTCTGGTACATTGTTGTTGCTGGAACATGCTACAAAGTGGTTTTTTCTACAAATTTGTCTGCAGCGTTTATATTCAATACAAACCTAGATTGTGTCTTGTAAATTCACAATGACAGAGATATTCAGATGCCTGCAAATGTAATTGCTTTGTTCTTCTGGGAGTCTGCACTATGTTTGAAGGTTGGCAGAGCCAAAGCAGAAGGCTGCACCCCACTTTCTTTGGAATTTGCTTCTGTTTTGGGAGGCAGGAGAACTAGAAACAGTTAACTCACCAAATGCAGAGAATTGACTTTCTGGGAGGAAGATGGCCCCACTGACATAAGTACTTATCTTCTTTTCTGTTGAGGACAAAAGAGAGAGTCTTCTTGTCTGACTGTCTACTTGTCTGACTGTCTACTTGGCTGTATAAGTCACTGATTATCTTGTCCAAAATTCTCCTTGATGTTGTAGCAGGAGGTCAGTGACAGACATGTTCCAACTACCAATACATTTTCTCAAACTGTCCTCCCACATATTTTATATGATCATAAATAACTCATTTTCTATTCCTGTACATGAACAGAAATGAGGTGGAGTAAACAATCAGGTGGACTGTCCTCTGCCAGGTGCCAGACTCTCAGTTTTGTATTTCAAGTGGCCATTCCTTGAGCTTTTCATGTTTTTTCATGAGGTCATATTGGTTTTGGGGAAGAATAAAGCCATTGATAAGAATGCAGTTTGTGTCCTCATCTTTCCAACACCATGAGACCATAAACAAAGCTATGCCGCTCCAAATTCATTGCTTTTCTGGAAGGGTATTTATTTAAGGCTTCTGTTCTGAACCATTTTGAAGTCTGGATAAAATTAATGAATAAAACTTTTCACTTTTCTTTATATCATAGGAATAAGGTAATGTTCTTCACTAGAGTATACCCTGTGATAAATAATGCCCTAGTAATTATGGGTGGGGATTTTCATGCAGTGACTGATGATGCCTTGGAACAGAGCCATGGCACTGTGTATTCAGAAGCTAAGCTATCTAAATCCTTGCAGGCCTCATTTATGCTTTTGGGAATACAGGACAGGTGTGGCAGTTACTAAACCTGGATACTTGAGAATTCACCTCTTATTCCCAGGTGTGGGCCATTAATTCTCGCTCAGACTTGTTCAGTTCTAACAAGTGTCTTTTGAACCAGATTTTATATGTGCGCATATACTCACACAATAAGTAGCATTTTCCTTTCAATCCATTTATCTACTTTGCTTTTACCCATCTGTTGGGGGTTGAGTACATTGGAATTTTCTCCCCAT
>VZRM01002162.1:0-22980 GCA_013397955.1 Grantiella picta | reverse complement strand
TGAGCCAGGGCCACAGCAACACCGCCCCGCTCGCCGGAACACGCCGCGGCGTCTGCTGTAACTGCGGAGTTCCCGCCACCTTTGCTGGCTAGCCTGGGTGAGCCATTCCTGCCGCTCCAGCTTGCTGCTCTGAGCTCTTGGCTGCACGCTGCCTGACTGCCCAGCCCGACCGCCATTCCCAGCTCCGTTAGACACACCTGACCTCGCGCCACAGCGCCACCTGCAGCTGCTCAGCAGTCATTGCACCTGTCCTGCCCCGCTGGGATCTCAACAGCGCCCCTGCTGGTTAGGCCCATGACTACACCAAACGGGAAAGTGCTTGGCAGCCCAGGGACATCTGTCATCGGGTTTTCTGTTTTTTTTATTTGTTACTTCTACTGTTGTTGTTGCTTGTTTGCCTCGTTATATACTAGTAGAGAACTGCTATTCCTTTCCCCATATCTTTGCCTGAAAGCCCTTGATTCCAAAGTTTAAATAATTTGGAGAGAAGGGGGGAGTCACATTCTCCATTTTAAGGGAGGTTTCCACCTGTCTTAGCAGACACCTGTCTTTCAAACCAAGACAACCACTAAGTGCAAAAGGCTTTTCATCAAACTTCTCCTCTTGCCATCACAGACCTAAGAATCACTTGGGGCATGTCAGAAGCATCAGACAGGGATTAATGTACCAGCAGGTATCACTAAAGAGAGCTGGGATTGCCAGGACCTTTGAGAGCCACTTATGGTGACATCAGGCATAAAAAGACACAGCATCAAGGATTGTAATAGATAAATTACAGGTAAATACAGCTAAGTATTATCACATCGTACTAGGTGGGAGATATAGCAGGACAAGTTCTGTTTAGTAGTTCTGCTTATCTGTTATCCAATCCAGTAACTGCCAGGAAAACAGAACAATTTAGAAAGCAATTAATTTCCCAATGTCTGTTTTTGCAACACTAATTTCAGAACAAAAATGCATAGTGCAACTTCAAAATAAAGGTACAACCAAAAGCACTTACTGTTCACTGCACTGAATACAGGTTCCAACTAACAGCACCTGTTTGAATTGAATTAAACCACAGACAATGCTCATTTCCTTACTGAAACTTGTCAGCTGGAGTTGACTCAATTCCATTAAAATAAAACCGCTGAAAGGCCTTTTTCCACCCTCTTGTGCAGCCCTGGGCTCCTCACCCAGATGCATGTGCAAAACAGCCCAAGTCAGCAGTGCTTGCTCTGCTGTAAAGAAAAAGAAAAAAACAAAAATCAAGAGGGGCAGTGTTGCAATTTTCCTGGGGAAACAGAGACTAAGGAACCTTCACCATGATTTTACCTGACCTCTGAGACCCCAGGATTCACAGACACACAGTGAATGCATTAGCATAGAGCAGATCTGCACGGCATTAAATATTGGTCTTCTCTTTCATCACCGGACCTGAAACGATGCATGGTTAAACCTCTTTCTGAACCCCCTCCCCAGTGTGGCCATGCCAGCAAAGCTTAGCAGATCAGCAATAGTAGGAACAAGATGCTTGGACACATTTTCAGATATCCATGTATTTTTCTTTTTTCTCCCTTAATAAAAGCAGAAACAGGAAATGCTAAGGGAACTCAAGCTGAAGCAACATGCTGGCTCCCAGCTGGGGCACTGCAGGGGCTGAGACAGAGGCCATTTTAAGATAAGGAAAGGCTGACAACCTTCAGATGTCAACAGTTAGCAGCGGGCAGTATTTCAAGTATTTACACAGCCATGTCCCTTTCTGAGGAATTGCAAACATTAGGGTTTTTTACACCAGAACTGCTATGCAGAAGAGGAAGTGTTATCAAGAAGGGTTGAACATTTCCCCCACTCATCCAAGTCACGATGCCAAACTTTGGGGATTACGACTATAATTTGTGGAAAAAATGCTATATCCAAGGACTTGAAATAAACCACAGACAAGGCTGGAGATAACAATGCTTTATTTTTACATTTCAGCAACAGGAAAAATAATTGAAGATGAAATTATCGGCTTTGTTGTAAAGTATAAAAACATTTAATTATAAATATTTGGCTAAAAAAGCGTGATT
The DNA here is from genome assembly GCA_013397955.1 of Grantiella picta. Lineage (NCBI taxonomy): Eukaryota > Metazoa > Chordata > Aves > Passeriformes > Meliphagidae > Grantiella > Grantiella picta. The sequence continues at coordinate 20,929 of VZRM01002162.1, read as the reverse complement.
TATAAAATATAATCTGTGAAGATATATACACAGTTTAATTTTTTAGCAATTCTTTCACCTGACATTAAAGAGTAGAGATTTTTCTATTTATTATTACACGCTCACAGTTTAGTGCTCACAGTTTAAGAAGCAAAACAGACAATTGAAAAGATGACTGGTGAGTTTTGTTCTGGAAAAAAAAAAATGCACAAACTGGGGCAAGAGCAGAGGCAGAATTTGAGCAAATCCATGTTGCAAGAGAGGTCTCTGAGGAAACACAGCTCCCCTGCCATGACCTACAAGTGTTTATATCCAGACAAGCAGTGGGCATCTCAACATTTGTGGACAAGTTTCCTGTGTTTGCAAGAGAAAATGGCTAATAGCATAGTGCAAGCCCTCGAAATTCAGTTCGGCTAAATGTGCTCACCTCAGTATTGCTCAGTATGCTGTGCTGGTGTCCTCTGTTGTGGCTTTAATGAAATCAAACAATGTCACCTTTATGATTCAGGCTATGAGCAAATTTCAAAATAGAAAACCCCAGTGTGCCATTCGATTGCACTGTCCAGCTGACAATACCCCCTAAAAACAGATATAGCTGCCTAAGGCTGGAAAATAACAGTAAAGCTGTACAGTACACTAAATGTGATGGAATGTGAAAGAAGATAAACGGTGAGGCAGCTCAGTTTTCTATTCCTCATTTAAGAGAGCCAGCTTCATCCCTTCAAAGCCTTGGGAAATACCGCCTCTTACTGAAGGGTTTGTTACTATGGCACTTCAGAGAAGGAAGAACTGGAAGACTCTTCAACATGCTGGGTGGCAGAAAATGCTACAGGAAATGATAGTGAATTTGATCCACATCCCTAGAAATAATCTTTCTCTCTTCACAGTGTTTTCACAGTACCTGTGGCACAGGGCTTTGGGGAAGAAGAAAAGGGTGACAACACCCAACAGCAGTACAAACATACAGGAGTCAAGCTGTACTTTGTACACTGTGATTTACACAAGACCTCACTACTTGCCTGTAAACAAGGAATGAATTAATTAGGATTAACATAAAAAGGATGTACAGGAAAGAATGAAGTAGGCAAACATGACGCTTGCCAGTGCTCACCCATGATTTGCTACTTGCTGCTTCTGCTTCAGGGTGATATGCTCCTCAGAGTTCAGAGCAAACAGCCCATACATAGCTCCTACTATTCACATCATTATGAATGCATAGTACCTGCAAGAGTTGTGCCCTTAGAAACTCAGGAGGATCTTCAGGAGAGGAAGACTAGCAAAGCTGTGATGAGTTTTAGGCAGGATCCAAGCTGTTCTGTCCAGGCAGAGCCCTGAACTGGGAAACGTACCAAATTGTGTGCAATTTCAGAGTGCGTATTGGCTGGTCAGTTACTGGGTAAATGCAGACTTTAACTCCCTGAAAGCTGCTCGGCGGTGCTTCCTTTCCTCCTCTTCCCGCTTTCGCTCATCCTGCTCAGCTTTTATCTCTGCTTCAAACTTACTGGCTGAGGAGAGGGCTTGAGCCTTTATGAGACAGAGAAAATAAATGAGTGTCAAGCCTTGCATCAGAGGGAGAGCCAAAGCCTGAGCTATTCCCAGATGAGCAACACAGGACCGTTTGCTGCACCTCCCAGTGCTTTCTGGGATCCTCTGTCAGGACAGCTGAAGTATTAATTACACTGCAGTGCTTATGTATTTATACCCAATACTTGCTACCTTGCTTGACTTTAAAATCAACAAAAGAAAGGTCATTTACGGCTAAGTCACTAACAAGTGACCAAAACAATGGCATCAGTACTTGGTCACATACATTATTTGCATAAGCAGGCAGCAGAGCATAGGTTCAGAGTATACAGTGGGAGAAATTACTGCAGAAAACACTCTGAATCACAGCCAAATCTAAGAACATCATACTACACCATGGATAATCTGCAGATCAAAGAGACATTGTTTACTTGCTGGCTATTTTTCCAGCTTTCATCTCAGTACATCTGCTGTGGAATAGCTGTGTTAGGCTCCTGGGAAAAAAACTTCTTATATAAACAAGCAGGATTATTTTCTCTCCGTGAGAGCTTTCAGAAAGGGTGCTTTGTCAGCTTCAGATGGTGTACAGCTCTTTCTGCCAACCCCAGCACTCTGCAGAATAACTTTGATTCCAAAGGTTACGGAGAGCTGCTTGAGAAAGAGATGTCTGAAATCCTAGACTCCAAAACATTCTATTCACCACTGAACTCAGTGTTCTGGTTGAGGGAGGATTTTCAAAATGGGAAAACTATGTCCCTATTGCATTAGTTTTCAGGACACTTTTGTCTTTAAAAGAGGTCAGCCAGCTAGTCCCAGCCACAGGGATACAGGTTGGTCAGTCAGCTCTAGCAGGATAAGACCCAGAGCACAGGCTGTGAATTACACTGCTCTGGTGTAATTCACCACAGAAAGGCTCTAGATAGAGTTCAACAAAATTTGAAGGGAAACTCAGCTACAGCTGAGTAGCTGAGCTTCAGCTACAGCTGAGTTTTTTCATATTGCTCTGTTCCACACCATACCTTAGCTTCAAAGAAGTTCTTGGCTCCTTTGACTCCCTCAATGGATACATCTATCTCTGAGAGCTTCGCAAGAGTCAATAGGCCACTGTCCTCCTCGAGCTCTCCAGCTGCAGCTTTATGGAAAATCAGCAGGAACTAGCAAGACAGAGAGGAAACATTCAGGTTTTTCATTGAGGCCCAAACAAAATACAAACAGTACAATCACCTGGAGAGGGATGGGATTCACATTACAGAGCAAAGGAAACCAGGTCTATATAAACCAAGTGGCACCAAGGAACTTATGCTCCAGTACACAGTCCTGTTACAGACTAAAAACAGTAGGAATCTCACAGGAAAAGAAGGTTTCCTGGGAATCAGAGCCCTGGTAAAGCACAGTTTAGGAACTGGACCAAGGCTTCTATGTGGCCAGAGGAAGGAGGCCACTTCTGCACCTGCCCAGTACAACCACAGGGTAGGCTCAGATATAGCTCTTTACTATATCCCCATACCCTAATGGTGTATTCACAAGCCCCCCACCAGCTTCCCCAGTGTTCTAGGGACTCAGATCACATCCCATGACAATGAAAGCAGGGCAAACACAGCTCTGGTTCACCTCAGGCTCCCTGACCAAGGCATCCGTGCAGTCCTGTTAGGGAGAACAGCAGCATGCATGCCCTTGTAACAGAGTGGCTTGAACAAGTGTCCACAGAGCAATTTGGTGGGAAACTTTTGTCCTCTACCAGACCATAGACATTTAACAAATCCACAGTCACTGCAGCAGAGTGTATATTGGGAAGTGAATTGCAAAGGGAAACAAAAAAGAGTTCTGTTTCACTCTGCAAAAGCATACTTTTTGGTTTTAACAGAAAAAACAAAACCTGCTTGCTTAAAAATGAAGACTTCTGCACCACCTTCCACCTGCCAACCAAACTCCAGGTTAAGATGTGGAAGCTCTGTGTGTACTTGAAGAGGTCCTGTAACTCCCTGCTATTCTTGGCCACCCCAGGAGGTGTCTCAGTGCTAGGAACAGTGTGGAGAGAACAGACACAAGGACAAGCCACCCTGGTACAAAAGGAACACAACAAAGCTGCGCCACTGCAGCACTTCAGGCCAGGCCAGAGGGCTGCAGCTACGAGGCAGTGTTGCCCTGAAATCCATTTGCATAGGAACATCAAGTATGTCTAACGCTGTGCTCCTCAGACTGCCAGCCTGGGGAGTCTGCTGCTTCCTACAGAGAGCCTGAGCTGTCCTGAAGGAGAGCAGCACAGTCCCAGAATTCACACTAAGCCAGCCTTGCTTCAAGTTGCTCGCAGAAGCTGGTGGAAGAGTTTGGGAAGAGTTCCCATGAGGAAGGGTGTGGAGATGACAGCAGCGCTGGCCACCCTTTTGCACAGGCAGCATCACAAGACACTGCTCCCTGCAACAGCCTCGTAACATGTGAGTGTTCAGCACAGCGCAAGAAGAAAGCAGGCTGGGCTTGGTGAGTGAACTTTTCCCTCTCCAAACACTTTGTAGCAGGTTGACCCCTGGCTGGACGCCAGGCACCAAAGCCACTCTATCACTCCCCTTCTCATCTGGATACAGGAGAGAAAATACAACAAAAGTTCGTGAGTTAAGGACCTGGAGAGATCATGCACCAAAACACTGTCACAGGCAAAAAAGGCTTAACTTGGAAATATTAATTGAATTTATTACTAGGAAAATTAGGGCAAGATAATGAGAAGTAAAATAAATCTTAAAGACACCTTCTCCCCACCCCTCCCTCCTTCCTAGCTCTACCTGCTCCCTCCAGTGGCACAAGAAGACAGAGAGAATGGGGGTTATGGTCAGTTCTTCACAGGTTGTTACTGCCTCTGCGCAGGGAGGAGTCCTTCCTCTGTTCCAGCATGGGCTCCTCTCTCCACAGCTCTGCAGGTCTCTGCCAGGAGCCTGCTCCGGCATGGGCTTCCCATGGGTTCACATTCTCCTTTCAGGCAACCACCTGTTCTGGCATGGGTCTTCTCCATAAGCTGCAGGTGGATCTCTACATCCCCATGAACCTCAATGGGCTGCAGGGGGACAGCCTGTTTCATCACAGGCTGCAGAGGAACCTCAGCTCCAGCACCTAGATCACCTCCTGCCCCCCCTTCTCCACTGACCTGGATGTCTGCAAAGCTATTTCTCTCACATATTCTCACTCCTCTCTTCTCTGGCCATAATTACCTCTGCACAATAACCTTTTAATCTTCTTAAATATGTTATCACAGAGGCATTACTATAATTCCTGATTGGCTCAGCCTTGTCAGCAGCAGGTCCTGGAGCTGGCTGGCTTTGGCTCTGCCAGACACAGGTGAAGCTTCTAACAGCTTCTCACAAAAGCCACCCCTTGTAAACCTCCCACTGTCAACACCTGGCCATGCAAACCAATACACACATGTAAGAAATAAGTGGCTCACGGCTGAACAGGCAAGCATCTTGCTTGGAAAGAAACCAAATTTGCTCAGATCCGCTGGGCTCTGGCTAGTTCCTCTTGGCCACCACCAGCCATGGTGACACAGAGGGCTGGCAGCTATGCTGGAATTAGTCACAGTTCCTCCTGCTCCACCCTGCAAGTCCCACTTCCTGTCGTTGGAAAAGAGCAGTGGAGGCAGCACAATCCTGAGGTCTGATACAGCTGTCACCTGGGGAGGGACTGGGTCATGAGTATAAGTGAGCATGAATCATCCTGAAACTAAGGGATAGGGCAGCAATCTTCTAGAAGAATATAGGCTGCTGTGGCCATGAAGGGTGGGCTGAGTTTAAGGAAACTTGGGACTAAGCCACTGGTTGGGGTGGACAGAGCATAACATCAGTCCCAAGGATCCAGCAAGGTGGTCTATGGGACATCATACTGGTTCCCACAGAGTTCAGCAGCAATCCCTCCTCATGTCAGCACACAACCTGCAGCCTACCTCACCAGGTATTTATCCTTGAGGTATTGGTCCTTACTAACTAGAAATCACCAGAAATCTGCATTCAGCTCCCTTTGCCAGCCTGTCTCACAACCTTGCTGGGCCCAGGACACACCATGTGCAGCTAAGTCTCAGGGAAATGTCAACAGAGAAGCAAAAGTGAATAACATAGGTACTATATACAGCTCTGCTCTCAAAGAGGACAACATGACCCACACTTTCCAACTCACCAGGTAGGTTGTATCTGCTCTCACATCCTTCATGATCCAACACCGACCCCACAGTGCCAGGCGGGGCATCATGCAAGGAAAGGTGTGGGACTGACAGGCCGCAGCAGCCTTGCAACCACAGCTTGCCAGAAAAGAAGTGCTATGTAAGGGTGAGGTATGCACCAACCCTGGTAGCAAATACATCATGTGGGTCAGCATTTCAGTTGGTGAGGGTGTGGGGGGCAGTGGGTGGATTTCTGTGGGTTCTAGATAGCAGCTACAATTATACATCAATGTTACAGCTAAATACTCCGGTTTCCTGTAGTGACAGGAAATGACAGAACTAGACAGTCAGAGGTGCGGGGTATTTCCCCCCCACTACAGCTAATCTTTTTAAGCCTGAATTTCATTGCTTGAGTCACAGCAGAAGTCTTATATGGGTAATTGTTGAAGTATTGGTGGACGCTCAAAGGTTGATGGGTAGAAGGCAGCTTTCCTAACAGTGCCTGTGGTTTGTCAGCAGCCTGCTTGCCAGGCAACAGCTTATCTGGGATGGGAGGACACTACTCAAAGCGGCAGAAAAAGGTGATCTATTGCAAGTGAAAGAGGTCACTACCAATTCTCTGGCCAGGCCGCAAGAAGAGTATGTTCAGGCAGGTATGCCAGGACTTGGTATGGTCTGGATAGGCAGACAGGAGCCCTTCAGTGCCATAGTTGAACCATGCTGAGTTCAGACACTCATTTAAACCAGGTTTCTCCTGGTATTGTCTGAGTGACCCAAGTCAGCTTAGTCATCCTCCTACATGCTTGTTTGTCACCACCAAGGAGATGCAGAATGGGACAGGCCTATGGGAGGGTTGAGGCCTCCTCACCCACCAGGGAGCCTGCTTCCTTGCCGGCCCTCTGCCTGAACACAGCAGCTGGACAGGGCACATCTGCAGCAAGGCAAGAAGCATCCTGCTCCTCTCTACCACAGGAAACTTTGGGTGTCTGCCAAAGCTGTGTAATTTGTCCTCAGAGCTCTGCCAGTGATGCTCCCTCATTCCAACTCATGGGCCACTCAAGCTTGACCATTGTTTTGCATCTGGAAAGAAGCTTCAACAGCACCAGCTGCTGTGTGCCACATGCCTGTGCTCCAAACAGGTGGCAGCAGAAGAGGAGCTGCTCTGCCACTTTTGCTGTGCCACTGATGCCAGGACATCACAGCACCTTTCAGAGCCTTGAGGATAAAGGCATTTTTCTTCCACAGGAGAGAGCCCTGCAGCAAGCCCAGAGGCTGTCCCCAGGTCTTCACCCAGCATGAAGGGTGGCCCAGAAGGCACACAGAGACAGAGGGCTCCACGGCTCACCCAGTGATTTGGCCATCAGTGACCTGGGGCCATGGGCACCGAGCTCTTCCTGCTCCACTGGATTCTTTGCTACATCCAGTTCACCTCTGACCTGGCACGTCTCCATTCGTGCACAGGGGAACTCAGGGACAGGCTCTCACTTCCCAGATTAGCATATCCTTCCCCCTCTCCTAAGAGCTGGGCCCCATAACCCAAGTCTTTGGCCTCTGTCTTCTCCTGTTGCCCTCTTGCAGTAAAATAAATCCAACAAAGCCCTTGGGGCATGAAAGCAGAGGGAGATTGTGTGATGTGCCAGTGCAGAGAGATGGTGCAGCAGCTCTGAGTACCAGTCACCCCTCATGCCCCAACCAGCCCAGCCAGTCACGGGTCTTGGCTGCTCATCCTCCCTCACAGCACTGCCAAAGCTCTCAAACTTCCTCAAGGGAGAATTGATGTCCTAAGCCTCACCCTGGAAGAGGCATGGTGAGAGTACCATGCCTGCAGAAACAAGGGAGCCCCGTTGCTCAGGGCCCACCACAGCCACCCCACGGGGCAGAAAGAAGCCCCACGGGGCAGACAGCAGCCCAGCCCTCACAATCAGTGCGGGACACAAGCAGTGTTGCCCCTCCTCCTGCTGTCTAAGGGGCTGTGGGTTAATTTAGAAAGCCACAGTGTGACATTCACTTGGGACTGAGTCAGCTATCAAAGTGTGAGAGGAGGAAATGGTGCAACAAGAGCTTTTGATACCTGGGTTCTCCCTTTCTGCTGAGATGATTTGGGTACCCCTGAGTGCATGGAGGACACCACTCATATTCCCGGTCTTCCTCTGCCTGGCAGAGGATCCTGGCCTGTCCTCCCAGCCGTCACACAACACAGTACTAACAGACAGACCTATTTGAGGGGTGTTCCTGCTGAGCCAGAGTGCAGTACCAAACTGCTGCATCCCCACATTTATTCCTTGCTGCAGGGAGGTGGCCATCCCTCACAAAGCTTGCCATGGCTGGTCATTGCATGATGCAGAGAGGGACCCAGTACAAACTGGAAGAGAGAGCCTTTTGTGCCCCATGAGATGAGCTCCTCCAAGCAGAGCTCCTGTACTGCACCTGAAATGAGGCCTGAGCTGCGGTAGCACAGGAGCCCAGCAATGAGACCTGGAAACCGAAGGGATATAACTCCCTCCAGCTACAACAGGGAGCTCTGTGAGCACCCCCAGCAGCTGCAACAGGGCTCAAACGTGCTCCCAAAGGATGCAGGAAGGTTGGAGAGCTTTGGCATCAGGTACCATTACTGCCATGTGAAGATGAAGGTTAACAAAGCACCACACCCTTGGCATGGGGAAGCTCACCTGCTTCTGCACTGTACCCCACCACTGGAAAAGCAGGGCTATCTACAGCCCACAGAGTAGTGGGCCCAGCTTCCTCCTCCTTCTTCCCCACAGCCACATCCCTGTCTGCTACTGCAGCCACCCTCACCTCACGGAAGCTGAGCTTCCCATCAAAGTCTTCATCCACCTCCTTGATCATGTTCTTCAGTCCTAGGTGGGTCTGCGGAGCTCCCAGCTTTTCCATCATCAGCTTCAGCTCCATCAGGTCAATGTATCCATCCCGTCCTGAGTCATACCTGCAGGGTGCAAAGGGGAAGGGATCAACCATCATCATCCCCATATCCATCTCCCCAGAAGAGGAACCGTGCATATGGATAAAGTTACTGTGTGCTTCAAAGCTCAGGGGAGAAGGGAAGCTGCATGACATAGCCAGTGCTGAGATATATTAAGCTCAGGGAAGTAGCTGTCAGCTTTCAGAGCTGTCTCACCAGAGAGAGAAGTGCTCAGGGGAGCTCAGACCAAACCACCCACACAGAAGGAGCATGGAGGAACTCAGCTTATCTCAGTGGGATTTCCATTTCACCCACTTGCCTGTCCAGCACAAAGGTTACTTGCACATAGCTTACACCATGCGCCAGCATGATGAGGCAAAAGCATGCAGAGTCAGCTGCTGCCAGGTTCCCTGTTAGTTTCAAGGAGAAAAAGGGAGCAGAGACCAATGAGAATCTCTTGGCAGAATCTTTTCTTCTAAGCAAAACACGCCCCCCCCAGCTGCTAAGATCTTTCCTCTCCAAAATGTTTTTGTACCACAGCAAGCACCATGCTTCAGGGCAGCTGTCTATTCTGTGTCCCCAGGCAGAACAGAAAGACAGTCCCAGGGAGCACAGCAACCCCAGCCAGGGCTTCGGTGCCAGGGCTGCACCACAGAGCCAGGATGGCAGAGGAAACCAGTGCCCACCTACAGGAGCAAGTCTAAAATGGGACCACGCTCCCAATGGAGCACAAAGGACTGGAAGGGCTCTTCACAGGAGGAGAGAACCCGTGCAAGGAGAGGAGTGCTTTAGGGAGGGGGAGGCAGTGAGCAATCTGCTGTGCATAGCGTGGGACAGCGCACCAATTCCGCCCAACATCTGCTGTGGGTGTGAGTAAAGCATCCGGCCCAGCCAGCAACCAGCACTTGACACCCACCAAGGCAATCCCTGGCTTTCAAAATCCAAAGGCTTCTGGGATGGGCCCTCTGCAACCAGCCTGTCAACAGCCCTCTTTCATCCTGGTCCTGCCATCAGGGCTCAGCACAGAGCTGGGGGTTTACAGGAGAGGACAGGACAGGGTCTCCCAAGCTGGGCTCAGCCCTGGTGCACAGCCTGCCACTGCCCCTTCTCCCTGCCACCATCTCAACCCTGACAGCGTTAAATCCTTTCAACTGTTCAGAAGGAAACCCTAGGCAAGGTTTGGAAATTTTCCAGTGGGCAGGAGCCAGTCAAATCCTCCCACCCATCATCTTTTATTGACTGTTAGCCCTCTGCCAAAGAAGTGAGGGCTGTAGTCAACCCGGAAAGAGATCTGCGCAGTTGTGGTTACCCTGGAAGAAAGTCCTTTCCAGCTGAGAAACCTCACAGCCACAGAGGAAGCTGTGGCAAAGGAAGGCACGAACAAAGGCACCAGCCCCAAACTGTGCACAGGTGTGGGCAGCACAAGGCAGGGCTGCTGCCAGGAGCTCTGCCCCTGCCTGCATGAGCCCAGGCGCAGCATGATTTTCCCCAGACTAGGAAAAACTTTCCAGCGTCCCACCACCTCCACAACTATTTCTGATACTCTTTGTGACTCTTAGTTTCCAAGGGTCCCAGGACCAAGAGACTCCAAATGACAAGGACATAACTGCCAGACTAGGCTGGCACACATCTGCCTGCACTCTCTATTCCCAGCAAATTCATGAGCCCACCGGGCTGGACAGTTTTTCTTTCTGAAAAACTAGGAAAGAAACCTCCATCAGAGCAGAAACCAGGTAACAGACCTGGGATATCACAGGGAGGAAATGCAGGTTCTTCACAACAAGGAAGGTGTCAGTTAATGAAGGCACACATTCACAGCATTACCCAGCCCAGCACTGATATTCACTTTCAAGACGTCACAGAAGCACAGTAAGTGCAGTATTTAATTGTCAATTTGCTTTCATGTTTGGGAGAAAGTGTGCAGAGCTATTCCTCCAGAGTAAGGTGGTTGGAGATGCAGTGCCTTCAATTAGACACAGCAACAAAATGTGTAATGGCAGAGAGGCACCTGGGGTTGAGGTTTTTGGGGGCCCAGCAGGCTCATGCTGCCCTTTGCCTGGGTGCAGAAGCAAAATAATACCAAGGTTCCCTTTAAGGGCTGCCCATCTGGGTTAGGGACACTGCCCAGCCCCACATGGAAGCTTTGGGTAACAAAGGCAGAAGCAGGGCACAAGCGCAGCCTTTGCCTGCTGTGCTCATGTTACCCCCTCCTGTTACGGACACTACCTGCAGGTAAACACTGGCCCAGGGGCCAGTACGCTGCCATGAAAGGGTTAAGCTTGGGGCACAGCTTCAGGGCTCATCCCTGCAGAGAGGCAGGACAAAGCCAGGATTGTGAGAAATAGGATCTTGCCAGCAGCCCGCCTGGCAGAGCAGCACGCTGTACCAACCACACAATGAGTGTTGAGCACACTGGGCCGGAGTACAGCTGGTGCTGAGGAGCACCCAGAAATCAGGTTACCAGTCCCCTGCACTCAGGGACAGCCAGGCAGAGCGACACTGAAACCCAAGGCAGCACCCTGCAAACTGCTATATCCCCTCCCTGCCCCCCTTGCCTCCTAAAACAGCCTAACTATTTTAGGACCTGGGTACAGCCACTCAGCTGCTGCACAGCCAGACTATTTAGGGAGAGGTATATTTATAGAGCACAAGAGACAACACAATTCATTCCCCACCACCCCCTAGTAGGCCACAATGCAGACTGCACCTTGCTGGTCAGTTGATGCACTCCCAGCACACCTCAGACCTACTGAAGACCCCACTGTTTGCCTTTCAAGACATCATAAAATTCCCCTGTGTCTGCTTTCTGGAAGCCACCTTTCAGGGCCCTGAGCTCAGCCAGCCCCAGATGCCTCTCACATACAGCTGCCTGCAGCATAGCCCTGCCCTGGTGATAGACAGCCATCACCCTCTCAGGCAGAGCTGGAACTGGGCACCAGGGCAAGTTAAACACACCCCAGCATCCGGGAGAGCCATCCCATGCTGTACTCCAGGAGCGTCACAGAAAGAGCACACAGCACTCAGGGCCTGGCCAGCCCTGCTGTCACCTACTGTCCTGCTGTGACACCAGAGCTTTGCTTCCTTTGGGCTCAAAGCTCCCTGGGGCATGATGTGCAGGCATTACAGACAGAGGGGAATTGTGCCAAAGGCACAGACATCTCACATCACAGGAAGGCCACTCCAGCAGCAGGTCAGTGCCATGGCCACAGCTGGGATGTCGCAGGCAGGTACGGGCACCGTGGCCACTGTGATAAGGCTTTGCCACACCACCGCAGCAGCGTTCCTTACAGCAGATAAGACACAGCAGTGGCTGCCAAAACCTGCTGCAACAAGGATGCACCCAGATTCCCATGCTGGCTCACTGCCACCCAGACTGCAAAGTGTGCCTGGCTGCCAAAGTGCTGGGAGAGGAAAGCAGGAGCCAGAATTTGGGGGAAGGAGGGAATGCTTGCTGAAGAGCATGAAGTCCATTATGGACAATTACTGCTCAAGTACAGGCATTGCACTGGTGTGAGGCAGCTGCTGGGGAGTTACATCGCAGAAGAAAGAGGGATCAGGAAAGGAGATGCCAAGGACTGCATCACCTGTAGTGACTCTGCAGTCACCTTCCAGCTGCCTCTAAAACCCCACTTAACAAAGAAAGGACAGTTGAATAAGAAATCCCAGATTCTGAAGGATCAAAGAACAGTTTCTATACATTTACGTTTCTTAAGAAAAGCTGGAATGAAAACCTGCCCTCCCTGTACATGTTTGCCGTACCTTAGCTTGCTCCACACACTATGGGCACCTGTACTTTGATCTGCAGTTCCTGTATGCTGCAATGGCCTAATTGAGGCTTTGAAATAAAGCAGTTGGAATAATAGCACTGAAGTAATAATCACCTCCTAAATATTTCAAATCCTTTCTAAGCAGCACTTTATTTCCTCTGAGTATTGTGTTTCACCTTACATGGAGAGGGAGATGCTGATCTCTGCTCCCTGATATACAGTGATAGGATATATGGGAATGGTTCAAAGCTGCCTCAGAGGACGATCAGACTGGACCTGAGGAAACATTTCTTTCAGCCTGAGAAGGTTGTCAAACCCTCACACAGGCTTCCTAGAAAAGTGGTCAGTGTTTAAGAGATATTTGGACAATGCCTTTATTAAGAAGACGTAACTTTTGGTTAGCCCTGCAGCAATCAGGCAGTTGAATTAGATGTGATCATTGGTGGTCCATTCCAAATGGAATATTCTAATCTATAGCTGAGAGCTTTGGAAACAATTCCTCCATTCCAGGGTGGGGACAGGAACAGGCTCCTTGGCCACATGCGGCTGCATCCTCCCCAGCCCAGGCAGACGGAGCTCTCCTGCTCTTGGAGGGACATGAGGGCAAGGTGAAAGTCTCCTCTGCTAAGATGTCCTCCAAGATGTTGGGCAAGACCTGTAGGCCCAGGCTGGGTGGCTGAGACCTCATGCGAATAATCTCCCTGCCCACTGGGAGTCCACAGACAGCTGGTCACATGGAGCACATGACAGCTCTGGAGAGAGCAGGTCTGCTGCAGCACATCAGACAAGGCCGGGACACCCGGAAAAGGGGCTCCTAAGTGACTCCAGGAGAGCAAGGGGACATCACAGCCTCTCCACCAGCCAGACACAAGGCCACTTGTGCAATGTGTGGGCAACACATGAAATTCCCTAGATACAAAAGCTATAGTAAGACTGGAATTTCTCCACTGCCTTGCACCCCACAAATGAAGCTGGTGTCTGTTTTCGTCCACCTTACATCTCTCATAAAGGTCATTCCTGCCAGGCACAGCCTCACTGCCTAGCTTTCACACTCCACTCTGCTATTTTCCTGGGCAAGGATGGCACCAAGGGGAGCTATGAGACTCCAGAGGCCCTGAGAGTTTGCTCTAAAAGACTCAGGAAAGAGACATTATTGTGGTTACTAGAGTCCTCACACATTGTCAGAATAGGCAGCTAATTAGGTCACATTATAATTAGTCTGAGCTGTAGATTTCCTGGTCTCTCTGCCAAAAAAATACCCACCCTGAGAGCTGCCCACACCCAGCCCCCCAGCAGATACCTGCACTCCATCTCCAGTGGAACTGGGACAGAAATGAGAGATGCTGACAAGAGGATGCTTGGACAAGAGAGGGGGGAAAAGTGAGCCCAACTGTGGCAGCCAGAGCAAGGAGCATCATTTCTGGTTTGGAAGGACGCTCCTGGGGTAGCTAGCAGTGCACAGCACTGGATGGAACACTATATTTTGGGATGTCCCACTTTCAGGTGAGTTCTTTGCTTCCACACTGGCAGTCACAGTACCAACCATACCATGGGATGCCCTGACAGGCATTCAGAGCAGCCGCTATCACCAGGGCATCTTTTCAGCTGGAGCACCATGAGCCGGCCCATACTATACACAGGACCACAGGCTCAAATTTATTCTGAACTACAGATTTACAAGTCCCACTAAACTGGTAAGAAACATTTTTTGGATGGGAAGTCTCATAGTGGAAACCAGGCATCCTGTGGCAGTGAGAAGATACTAAAAGGAAAAAGAAAGCCTTTGAGAGAAGGATGTAATAAAGACCCTGAGTTGTGGTGGTCAGGGCCAATAAGCCATACAGAGAATAAAAGCCTTAATCACATTAACTCAAGCTCTGACTGACAGGAATTAAATTCCTCTCCTTATGGAACACGTGGTGTCAGCCAAGACTTGAAACAGGTCGCTGGCAGCGATGGACCAAGGACCAGTTACCCTGCCACTGCAAAGCTCAGGTGCCTGTAACAGTGAACACCAGGTCAGGGTTTTCTGGCTGCCTGTCCAGGAAACACAAGAGGGGAGCACGCAGCCTATCTTCTTCCCCCTTTGGCATCACCAATTCTCACAGGGTAAGCAATGCTTTCCAGCTACATTGACCAGCTGATTAGCATTCAACTGCAAAGCCCAGGTTTTCCTGCTTACAAGGCTGATGTCTAATGAGCTCATTGTTGAAAAATTCGGCCGCAATTCAGCTCTTCCATGTTTTATTTCCGAAAACCACCACCATTCCTTTCCTCTTCCCTATTGAGGCAGCGCCGCTGCCCACTCCAGGCTCACGCCCACAGCTTTTGGGCATTGCAGCTGCCTGCATTGTTTGTCCTCCAGTCCTCACAGCACCACGTCTCAGCCTGCTATAGCATGGGATCCCCTTTAAGCACAGTCAAAAGGGACATAGCAGAGAGTGGAGGAGCAGTCTCACCCGGACCACCTCCCTTCCCGCACCAGCTGCCAACACAACACTGCCTGTGCAACAAAGAACTCCAAACTCCAGTAAGCTCACAAAAGCCTATTGCCTGGTCTTCTGTGGTGACAGGCAATGCTCCACAGTGCTGGGAGCTGGCAGCATTCAACCAACTCTTGCTCTCCTCACAACAATCCAGGGTGCCCAAGGCAGCTTTCAGGTAGAAGAACAAGGACCTAACAAGTTACAAATCTCACTGCAGTCACCTCCATAAGGTGAAGTACATCTTCGCACCTTACTCTGTGGTCCTGCCACCTCCTGCCTGGCAGCAGCTCCCCTCGAGCTGCTCCCCCCTGGCATCCTGTCGTGGGGCTGGGAGGATACTGCGCTGGCCCAGACACCCACGGGTCTGTAATACTGGAGGGAAACCCAAGCACAGACAAAGGTACCCAGGCACAGCCTAACTGTAGGAGCCAGGACAGGGTCTGGAGGGGAGAAAAGGGCAGGTTCACGGCCCCGGGAAGGGACAAGCCTTTCGGCTTACAGAAGTAGCTCTCCCGGTTGCTACTAACAGCTTGACTTTAACACAAACCTTCCTACAAGGAGGTGAACCCCATCCCAGCCCCCAGGAAGGGTGAAGCAAGAGGAAGCTGCGCTCAAGCTTAGTATTGGTGCAGGGAAGGGAGCACCAAGCTTGGCAGGCAGGACTGTGCGCGGCGCTACGACGCTGCTACGCAGAGCCAAGCAGTACTGCTGGGGATGTTCAGGGTCGCAGTTGTTGCGGGCAAATGTCCAGCACTTCTGCCGGGCTCCGGGACACAGACCCACCTGCTGCCCCAGGGTGTGGGGCAGAAGAGTGCCTGCGCTCTCAGCGTCCCCCGTCCCACCAAACTCATGGGTGCCACCAAAATTAGCCGCTGTCCCAAGCCCAGGCAGTGCAGAGGCCGTGAGCTAAACGCAGAGCTGTGCCTCAGGCAAACTCTACGAGCCCCACCCCGTAAAGCACAGGGACAATCTGGGGATCAGATGGCGCTGGGAACGCGCCACGGCTTCCTCCAGCCCGACACAAAACCGCGGAGAAATGCGAGCACGTCGCCGAGAGCAGGAAGCCCCTCTCCAGATGTGCCCCCGGGGGCCGGCGCCGGGAGGGGCTGCGGGGGGAGGCAGAGCCCCAGCCCCGGAGCCCGCGGGTCGGGCAGCGAGCCCCCCGCCCCGCTCCCGCCCCACTCACAGGCGGAACATGCGTTCCATGTCCTTGATCTGCCGGCGGCTGAACTCCTTGAACTCGGTGTAGGGGTTGAAGACGGCGGCCCGCCGGGGCTGCGCCGCGCCCTCGTTGATGTCTTGCCGCCGGCACAGCTTGGCGCTCAGCTCCGCGCCCGCGCTGGCCGTCAGGCAGCTCCGCTCCTCCACCTCCCCGGCCGCCGTCGCGCCCTTGACCGCCTCCGCCTCGTCCTCTGTCGCTGCCCCGCTCTCCTCCCGCTGCCGCCGCCGCTCCCGCGTCNCCACTCCCTTCCAGCCGGGGGCCCCCGCCCGATCCGCAACTTTATTCCCTCACTTAGAGAGAGCGAGGCGGGACAGGGCGAGACGGGGCGGAGGGAGGCTGGGATGGGGCGGGCGCTTAAGGAGGCGCGGCGTGGGCCGTGAGGTGGTGGGAGTTGTCAGCACTGCCTGCGGGGGTACCTCGCACAAGTGGTGCACCAGCACCCGCCACGCTGACCTCTGACGTGTATGCTCTTCCGCACAGCAGCCACTCCCACTGGGGTGACCCACACAGGCTGTCTCCCCACTTCCGCGCTTAGGGAACACCTCACTCCATAGTCACCGTTCGACGCACCCCACAACGGACAGGGTTCTCCTCAGGTCCACCCATACACCCCACAGCAGGGCGCTGCGCTGGCCCTGGGGTGCACAGGCCACATACACCCCTCAGCGCTGCCTGCTCTGCTCTGCTCCGCTCTGTTCCGCGGGCCGAAACGAGCCCCCAGCCCGACCGGGAGTCCCCGCAGCCGAAGAGAGCAGTGGGACCCCATTGGCTCCCCAGGCGCCACTGCAGGGACGACGGAGATAAGGCTTGCCCGGCACCAGGGCAGAGGGACCCCTTAAACCCACCTATGCGCCTCCCTTCTCTTATCTCCTTGGGTGTAAATTAGCCCAGGATGAAGCTCGGCTCCGGCCTGGATTCCCCCTCCTTCCCCCGAGAACATGAGCGGCAGGCGGCCTCTTCCCACCACCCAGCTCCCCTTCCCCAGCCAGTGCCCAGTGCCATCCCTGCTGTCCCCCCGGCTCTTCCAGGGGTGTCCCTCCCAGGACTGTCAGTCCCTCGCCTGGCTGATATGAGCCTGATGGCGTACCCGAGATGGGATTAGGGCTGACGTGGGGCGGTTTAGGGTGGCCGCTGATGGGATTTACCCACCGTGGAGGAGGGGCAGAGAAAACAGCCAGCTCGGACACGCCGTCTGCTTATGGCTCCCGCGTGCCCGAGCGTGTTCGTCACGGGGAACTGGTCCCAGCGGCTGTTACGTGCCTGTTTGACACCTCCGGGCGGGTAGTAAGCAGCTCTCTGATGCTCTCTGATGTGGTGACCTGCAGTTGACCCTCTCGGATAAGCTCATTCCCACCACACCTACTTAGGAAATGACCGACGAGGCCGTTTGCAGCCGCCCTGCCCCTACATACTGCCTGGGCAGCTCTAGCCTGCCCCAGCGAGGGTCGGGAGGGTCAGGAAGGCTGCATGTGGCACAGGAAGGCCACTGCAGGTATATCACATCAGGACTGCCTGAAAACGGGCTGCTGAGTGAAAGGGGTGGCATGTGCTGTGCCAACACCGCATTGCCCTCACGAGATGCTACGTCTATGGTGGAGAGATGTTCCTCCCACCAGAGAGAAAGGGGAAGGAGAGTGAGGAGCTCTGCCTGGGTCACCGGCCACCCTGAAGAACAACGAGGCCAACAACACAAGGTGCTTCTGTGCCTGCAGGGTGTCCAGGGAAAAGAGTAGATGAGGGTGAAATCAGGAACAGTAAAGCCAGGCTGCCATCTGGTGGAGATAAAGCTCTTGGGCTACGGCTATGGATGGCAGACCACCACCAAGGAGGGGTAGGAGAGGCAAGGAAAAGGGTAAGCAAGGGAAGGGGAAAGGTAGGCAAGGCAAAGCAGGGGTTTGCATGGCCTTCCCTTCCCTTCCCTTCCCGGGGCTGAATGCAGAGACAAACTGATGTGGAGCAATGAAAATTCTGGGGCTGGAAAAATTCCATGGGGCTGGGGCTGATGGGGACTATGGGGCTGGGATAGGGACTGTAGGGCTATGTAGCAGGATGCTTGGCCCTGGGATGTGGTCAAAAAACTCAAGAAGTGCCTTATTTTGCAAGCTACCAGTGGCAGGCGGAGAGGGGCATCATGTGCTGGTTTTTGGTGTTAAATTATGCTATAAAACTGGCATACTGTCTCAGTCTGGCACTCCAGCCTCAAATCAACCTGCTGACAGCGAGGCAAAGATTTTACAAATGTTGCTAAACTGACCTGGAAGCATATCACTGGAGGTCAACTCCACACTATAAAAGTCCAATCCACTTTCCCATATAGTAGGTTCTTCTACCATACTCCTCCTTGGAGTATGTGGAGATTCCTCCATTGGGTTTTAGGGATGCTCACCAAGGATACTCCTCGAGGTTAAGAGAAAGACATTTGTCCACAGACATTGGTGTGGGTGAGTTACATCAATCTCAAATAATGGTTTCTCTTTGCTAGCTTTAACATAATTGCTTTAAAATTGTTTTGATATAATGTACTATCCTATCTTGTAGTATAATAGTTTTAGCTTTCACACTGCGTAGTAAATAATTCCAATTGAGTTCTTTTTGTCTAATCATTTCTCAAAATAAATAATTCATTGTTATGTAAATACATCTGATTTGCTGTCATAAAAAGCTGTGGGACAAAGTTGTAAAACTTAAATTGTTGGCAAAGTCCAGGGCTGGGACTGGATCCAGCTGCCCCAGGCTCCTCTCTCTTGAAGGAGTTTGGAAAGCAGGGGGATCCTTTTCTGCACCTTGTGACACAACAGGAGGGCTTCTTGAATAAACTTTGTCTAAAGTTGCCACTCCCCACTGCAACAGGCTGGAGCTGGAATATGGATTCTGGAGTTGGAGCTGAAGCATCAGAACTGGATCTGAAAAGATGATCCAGCCCTGATCCAGGAGCAGCTTCACCTGGCAGTGGTGGGAAGATGCGGAACCAAAGCTGAAGCAGTGGAGCTGGCACAGAAGTAAAGGGATAGAGCTGAAATCATTGTAGGGCGGGGATAGGGACTCTAGAGCTGGTACAGGGATTGGGCTGGGATAAAAACCTCAGGGATGGAGCTGAAATCCCTGTAAGACTGGGATAGCAATTGTGGGGCTGGAGGTGGATTGTCAGGCTGGGGTTGGAATATAAATTCTAGAGTTGAAGTTGAAACCTCACAGACATGGAGCAAAACCGAAGATCCTTCCTCAAGAAGCAGGAGAAGCTTCACCTGGCAACAGTGGGAAGATGCAAAGCTGGAGCTGTAACAGCAGAGCCCATGGTGAAATAAAGTTTGTGGGGGTGGAGCTGGAATCATTGCAGTGTTGGGATAGTGATTATAGGACTGCAGCTGAAATCACTGTAGAGTTGGGATAGCAACTGGGTTAGTGACTGTATAGCAGCTGGGTTAGTGATTGTAGGGATGGGATAGAGACTGTGGGGCCAGTATATGTACTGTGGGCTGGGTAGGGTCTGTGGGTTGGGGTAGAGATGGTGGGTTGCAATATGGACTATGGGACTGTGATAGGGACTGTAGGCAGAGGTAGGGATTTTGGGCCAGGATAGGCACTGTGGGGGTGGGATAGGGCCTGTGGGCTGGGGTAGGGATTGTGGGCAGGACAGGGACTGTAAGGCCAGGGTAGGATCTGTGGGGACCCGGATAGGGACAGTGGGCCAGAATAGGGACTGTGGGTCTGGATAGGGACTGTGGGGGTGAGGTAGGGACTGTGGGCAGGTGCATGGTCTGCGGGCCGGAGTAAGGTCTCTGGGCAGAGGATAGGGTCTATGGGTTGGGATAGAGACTGAGGGCAGGGAAGAGTCTGTAGGGCAGGGGTAGGAACTGGAGTTCCCTGTCCCAAGAGTGGCACAGGGATAGGGACTGTGGGCCGGGATAGGGTTTGTGGGGCCAGGGTAGGGGCTGTGGGGCTGGGTTAGGGACTGTGGAGCAGGGTCGAGTTTGTGGGGGCCTGAAGGGACAGTGGGGCCGGGACAGATATTGTGGGGAAGGGGCGAGGTCTCTGGGCAGAGAAATTCAAGTGCGTCATATTCTGGCCCGCAACCCCACGCTGTCCAATTGCAGCCACCCTTTCCAGACGACCACGTTCCCGCGAAGACTTAACTGCTCCAACATTGCAGGGCGCATGGGCTGACCAGGCCAGGGCTTCCCTCAGGCGCAGGCACGTGAGATGCACTTAAAATGTGATTCGCCCCAAACAGGTCCAGAGACACTTCAGAGACAAAGTCAGAGATGTATTTGCTTAATTTGGTGCACCGGGTGTGGGGGAATTCACTCTTCCAAACACATACACTGGCACTTCCAAAGACACAGTGCTGTACGTAAAATTCATGAATATCCATCACATTTGCTGGGAGAGGAGTGGTTATAAAAATCATTTCTTGGAAGTCATTAATATAATTAGCATGTGCACCACGAATGCGCCGTATGTCCCAGTGGTTTTGGAGACCCCCAAAGACCCCTCCAGGATGATGGTCATCACAATGCACTTCGCACATTTCTCTCCAGAACATGCGTTGTCCTTCAGGAGATGATTCAGCGGTTTTTTCAGCAAGCTCAAAAAGAATTTGTGTCCTCTTATCTTGATAATATTACGGGAATCCTATTTTTCGAGGTTTTAAAATTCACCTATCCTGTCTCTAAACAGTTAACTTGAGTTACCTATTATGTACCCTTCCTAAAGTGCAACAATGCAACAGAGAGATTCAGTGGTCAATTTACGGCCTGGCAAAAGAGGAAAACTAAACTTTGGCTGCACTACGGAACTTAAAGCCATACAAGCCTAAAAAAGCAGTTCTCCTACAATATGAGAGAAAGATAAGGAGGGCTGGACAGCTGGGCCGGGTTAGTACTTGGATGG
>VZRM01002158.1:8573-25685 GCA_013397955.1 Grantiella picta | reverse complement strand
CGCCGCCCCGGGCCGTCCCCCCGCGGGCTCCGGGGGGAGGGAGGACAGCTCGGCCCGCACCAAGTGCCGCGGGAGGGGGGGGGCGCGGGGGTGGCACCGCGCATGCGCCCTGCGCACCTCCCCGAAGGCGGGCGGGCGGCCGGGCCGGGCGGAGGCCGCGGCCGAGCCGGGGGCTCGCGTAGATGTGCAGCCCGGGGGAGGCCCCCCCTGGGCCGGCCCCGTCCGGGGACCTGCCCCCGGAGTGGGAGACGGACGACGAGCGCATGGCCTTCCTGTTCTCGGCCTTCAAGCAGAGCCGCGAGGTGAACAGCACCGAGTGGGACAGCAAGATGGCCTTCTGGGTCGGGCTGGTGCTGGCCCGCGGGCGGCGGCGGGGCGCGGTGCGGACCTGCCTGAGGGAGCTGCAGAACGGCTTCGAGCGGCGGGGCAGCGTGCCGCTGGGGCTGGGCACCGTGCTCAGGGAGCTGCTCAGGTACAGCGGGGCGGGGAGGCCTCGGGGCGATGCGGGGAGGTGTCCGGGGGATGCCGGTGGTGGTGGATCCGTGCTGTGCCAGCCTGCAGGGTGAATCCTGCCCTGTCAGGCTCTGGCACGGCGTGCCCAGAGAGGCTGCGGCTGCCACAGCCTTGGGAACGTCCACGGCTGGCTTGGATGGGGTTTGGAGCAGCCTGCGATAGTGGAAGGTGTCCATGGAATGAGATGGGATTTAGGATCCCTTCCCACCCAAGCCAGGCTGGGATTCTGTGAATTCCGGGTGATGTTACGTGTGGAATTCGGACAGGCAGTCAGAGGTGCGGGACAGGCAGTCAGAGGGCAGTGGGTCGTGCAAGACATCCCACGGGAATATTAATGTTAAATGCGGTGATGTTCCCTGGAATGCTGGGCTGTCCCAGTTGCCTGGGGCACCGGGGATGTGTTGAGCAGCTGTTTGCGACCAGAGGTTTTGTGTTATGAAATTGGAGCCCGGGACTGGAACCTCGAGGAGGCTCAAAACAGCCGGAGCTCTGTCGGTGACCCGAAAATGAAAACCAGCAGGTCTGAGAAGCTGGTGTTGCAATTGAATGGAAAACCAGAACTATCAGAAATGGCTGATTAATACTAAAACTGGCCCTGTTTGTTAATTTCCTCACTTGGTGCCTCATCAGTTTCGAGTCGGAAAACAGTGAGAAACTTGCAAAATGGGCAAAATAATAAACAAAAGGGGATCCAGAGGAAGCAGGGGAGGAGTGGAAACCTCTCTGTGCTTCCAGCAATAAGATCTCCAACTTTAGCTGGATCTGGTGACAGAAAATACCACTGGAATTGAGGATGTACAGGATATCCAAGGTTTAGACTGACCGTGTTCAGTTCCACGTGAATATCTTTTGCCTAGACGTGGGAAGCTGCAGAGGGAGTCAGACTTCATGGCCAGTGTAGACAGCAGCTGGATCTCCTGGGGTGTGGGAGTTTTCATCCTGAAGCCCCTCAAGTGGACCCTGTCCAGCGTGCTGGGGGACAGCAAAATTCCCGAGGAGGAGGAGGTTCTGATCTACGTGGAGCTGCTTCAGGTGAGTGTTGAGAGCTTTCCTGAGGCTGTGCTTCTCCAGGAAAAGCAGGAGTTGTGCTGGGAAGGAAATGTCAGGATTGAGCAGATTGGTGCTCCTGAGGTGTTTTAAATGCCTGGAGGGAGATGGGTGGAGTAATTGGGGATGAGGAGTGATTTAGATCTACAGATGTTCCTTGAGAATAATGTTGATGCTCCAAGGGCTGGAGCATCCAGCAATAGAGCAATCCAGGCTGGGATTGCTCTGTTTTGGGAGGAGCAGCGCATGGAGCAGCCACAGCCTGGCAATCCAGTCTCCCACCAGCCCAGTTTCCTGGGTGTTCTTCGAGCTGCTTTCACTTGCAGCATGAGCTTCCCCATGGGATTAAAGCTGCCCTGGGATCCTTTCCCATCTCCTTTTCTCTCTGTGTTCCTCCGTGGCTGTGCAAAACCAACCCCAAGACATGCTGTGGTGTCTATATCCAGTAGAAATGCAGGAAATCTTTAAAGGCAGGAATTTTTATTTGGTTCAGACCTGAGGAGGGATTTTCAGGAAGTGCAGGGGAAGCCAATTTATTGCCTGTGTGGTTGCTGTGCTGTTCCTCAGCATTTCAGGGAATGCCAATAGCGGAGTTTTGGTTTTCATGGGTGACTATTTTTAAAGTTCCCTACAGCTCAATCTGAAAGTCACTCTGGAACAAAACAGGAAATGTCCAAGCTTGGGAAGAAGGAGGTGTGGGTGGGTTTGGGAAGAGCAGGAGCGCTGTGTGGGCTGACAGCATCCCTGGATTCCTCGCAGGAGAAGGCAGAGGAAGTTTATCGCCTCTACCAGAGCTCTGCCCTCTCTTCCCACCCCGTGGTCGCCCTGTCCGAGCTGCGCTCCCTCTGCGCCGGGCTCTGCCCCGATGAAAGGACCTTCTACCTGTTGCTGCTGCAGCTGCAGAAGGAGAAGAGGGTCACCATCCTGGAACAGAATGGAGAGAAGGTACAGGGTCAAGGTGACTGCTTTTGGGTGGTATCGTCCCTGTCTTGCGTTCCGTCTGCCTGGAAAGGAAATTTGATTGGATAAAACGGGTGGTTTTTTGGGAAGGTAAATCCCACGTTCACACCTGGTTGTGGGGTGGCAAGAAATCCTCATTGTTGCATGGCAGGTTCTTTGAATATTTGTAATAATTCCTGTTTAATTTAAGAGCTAAGAACTTGGCAGGTCCTGCAGCTGCCTGGCTGTTCCCAGCTGCACAGACTGAAATCATTCCACACCGCTGGAATCAGCGTGGAATTCCACTTCGTGTGGAAGGTTTTTCTGTCTCTCAGCACCTGCAGAGGTGCAGCCACTCTGAGCTCTGAGATTCCATGTTCCCTGTAGTGCTCTGAAATCCTTGGAAGTGGTGACATTCCCATCCACTTCCAGAGCCCAGAAACAGCTTTAAATCTTCCAGGATTTCCATTAAGGCTTTTTGTTCCCACACCGCAGATCCTCAATCCTGCCTAGTCTAACATTAAACACTGTGGTGACTGCGACATCCTCGACTGGGAGTGTGAAAACATCTTTTCCTTCCTTCCTTCCAAGTGAAAGTATTCCTAGTGCAGGCCCAGATTTTTTGGGAGGTGACTCCAGCCTGTGCTTCTCTAATTTTAGATCGTGAAGTTTGCCCGAGGCCTCCACGCCAAGGTGTCCCCGATGAATGACGTGGACATCGGAGTTTATCAGCTGATGCAGAGCGAGCAGCTGCTGTCACAGAAGGTGGAGTCCCTTTCCCAGGAAGCAGAGAAGTAATTTGGGGAAGGGTGGTGGGAACGACATCTGTGGGAGGTAGAGCTTTGTGACACACTTAGAAGCTGCTTTCGTCTGTTATTCTTTCCTGTTCGTAAACAAAATAGTCGCAGCCTTGTGCTGGGGCAGCTTTGCCAGTCTTTGTTGCCTGTTTCCATAAAAACAAGGTGCAGGGAATGGGTGTGAGGGATGTTCGCAAGGGTTTGGAATGCAGTCAAGGACTTGTGGCAATCAGCAGTGGTTTCAGGGTGGTTGTATCCAAAATTCAGCGTTGTGATCTCCTCAGACCAAGGAGAGGGTGGTTGTGGTTTGTGAAATAAAGTGTAAAATTTATTAAATAACGCTGCTGGCCGAGGAATAAATTCCTGTTTTCTGTCTTCCAGGTGTAAAGAGGATGCCAGGAGTGCTTGTAAAGCTGGGAAGAAGCAGTTGGTGAGTGGAACCAGCAGGGAAATGTCCTGGAGCCGCTCCAGAGCTGCAGATAATGCCCAGGGTTAAACATTCTCAGGGGTGGTGAAGCCAAAGCTCTCCTTAAGGTGAAGATAAGGATTTATTTTTCCAGAGCGAGCTGATGAAGGGAAATGGAAATAAACTTAGGATCCCTTCCCACCTGTGTTGCATTCTGTGAGGCAACCAGAATGCCTCAGGGATTCCTGGTTGTTTGGGGTTTTTTTTATGACACTTCCAATCCCAGAATAGCCTGAGTTGGAAAGAACCCAGTCAAAATCATCAAACTACAACTCCTGCCCCTTTTTTTTTATTTATAATTTCTTTTATTCGGCAGTTAAATTTTTTTTGCTTTGGCATGATAATTTCTGAACAAACTTTACGCAAACACAAATCCACATTTCACAACCTTCCTCTGCCTTTTCCTACTTCCAGCATAATGCAACAGGCAACAAATACCTGTTTTCAATCCGCATGAAATTCCACAATAATTGCTTTTTTTTTTCTGAAGGAAGCTTCCACAACCAGGAATGTGAATATTTGTGAACATTTGTGAATATCAGACACCAACTGACTTTCCAAAGCAGATATCCAGGATTTTTCTGCGGGAACACCTGGATGAACCCCATGAATTAATGAGGACACTTGGCTGTTCCTCATTTTTTGAGTTTCATCCCGGTTTTCTCGTGGCGCCACTGAGAATTATTGGACTCACCACGGTGGGAATGAGCCCAGGGAAAGGGAGATGTTGCAGATCTGTGTAGGAAGATGAGCTGATGTCTCTCTGTGTGCTCTTTGTCCCTCCTCAGGCCCTGAGGTGCCTCAAGTCCAAGCGGAGGACGGAGCGGCGCATCGAGGAGCTGCACTCCAAGCTGGACGCAGTGCAGGGAATCCTCGATCGGATCTACGCCTCCCAGACTGACCAGATGGTACCAAACTCCTCCTTCCTCAGCCCCTCTCTGCCCTCTCAATCCTTCCAGGGTGGGATTTTACCCATGGAATGTCCCTCTGGATAAACCTGCCTCCGTTCCCTGCTGTTCTGATGCCTTAGGATCTTCCTTATTTGTCTTGTGTCTGTAATTTTAGTGTATAACTCTCCACACAGGGTGCCGAGCTGCTGTTATCTCATTTTTAGACAAAACAATTCCTCTCTAAGCCCAAAACTCAAGGACACCTCACTGTCTCAGAGCCACAAGATACGGAAACAGCAGTGAATGAACTGGGGGAGCAAACTTGGAGTGATTGACTTCATTAGCTGAAGCTGTAATTGGAGGATTAACCCCTGATATGCAAATGGACAGAACTTACAAAGTATGAAAAACTCGTGATTTGTTGTCCATTTTGGGTGTAGCCCTGGGTGAGCTCTGAGTGCCCTAAATGCACCTGAAAGCCTTCAGTAAATTTAACTTTTCTCCTAACTTTGTCAGCCTCTGTTTTAGGTAAACCCCTGAAGGCATCAGTTTCCACTGGGAGAGGAACTCCCGCTGTTCTTCATGAACATTGTGCATTTTTCTCTCTTTTATTTTTCATTTCAAGGTGTTCAATGCCTACCAGGCTGGAGTGGGAGCTCTGAAGCTCTCCATGAAGGATGTGACTGTGGAGAGGGCAGAGAACCTGGTGGATCAGATCCAGGAGGTACTAAAACAGCTAAAGAAACAGCCAGTGGGGTGTGGATATTCCCAAGAAACCTGCCCAGATATTTAAAATTTATTAATTCTTTGATTCCTTTTAATTATTTAGTTTCTTTCCTTTTATAGAGTCAGTAAACCGACTTAATTTTGAGCTAAAGTATCAGCAAGAGGAAGACTTTTATGTCTTCTGGTTTTGCTTTTATGTATTTTAATTTACATTCAATTTGTGCATTTCGTGGGTTTTTTCATTTGGGTCAGCAATATTGGACAAGCACCCAGCTTTCCTAGGAAGTGTGAATTTCTTAAAAAGAAATTCAAGTCAAACCTTTCTAAGCTGGGCTACAACTCAGGGCATAAAATATAAAAGTGTCTTAAATCTGCCTGCCCCATAATCTGCATTTCAGCGAGGGAAAGGAGTGAATTCCGCAGGAATTGGAGTGAAGAGAGCAGTCTGGCTGCAGGAGCTGGTGTGAAAAATTTTCAAGGAAAAATTTTCAAGTAAAGGATTAATTTTTTAGCACCATCAGCTCAAGCTGTGACTCCAGCTCACGAGCTGAGGGGCTGCAACATGTCGTAGCTGAGATGTGTTGGTCCTCAGCTTCCTGATTTCCTAGCCTAAGCTGCGATATCAACTCATTATTTATGTGAAAAAGCTGAAAAATGAGAGGGATGTTTTTATTTCCACTGGGAAATTCTGGTTCAGGTTCGGTCCTCAAATGCGCCACGCTTGGTCTTGTAGAATATTATTAAATAATCTCCTCATTCTTCGTGAAAAACACGGTGGAAATGTCTTTTCCACTGATTCCTGCTGCCTTCAGATCAACTTTGGAACTTTTTTTTTTATTTCTAGTTTTCGTATGGTAAGATTAGTTTCTATTCTTTATTTAATTGTGTTTATTTCCCCTCAGCTTTGTGACACTCAAGATGAAGTTGCCCAGACTCTGGCTGGAGTGGGGATCAACGGTCTGGGTATGTTTTTTTTTTTTATCCTTCCCTCATCCCTTTCCTCCTCCCTCCCTTCCCCACATCTGGCAGATTCCTGGGAGAATTAACTCTTCCTAAACACCAAACTTGGTGCCTTGAAGTCCAAGGAGTTCTCCCCTCTGACATTTATTCCTCTCCAAATCCTTGCAGTCTCCACTGGGGGCTGAATTTCAGTTCAAAGCTGCGTAATGTTGATTGAAATCTATTTTTAGAGTGGCTGCTGCTTTGTTTTTTATTTTTTTTTTAAGTGATGAGCTTTTTCCTCTGGCCTGGCTGTTGCTGCAGCTTGTTTGCCTCTGCTGAAAGGTGCCAGAGCTTCTTGGCCTCGGTGCAAACATTTTTCAGCGAGGAAAAAAAATCCTTCTCCCTGAGATCAGGACTGGATTTTCAGTCCTTTAACAGAAATACAGGAAATTCCTCACGAGTTACAATGGATGGGGAGGAAGAACAGCTTTGTTTCGTTTAGATTTCAGTCTGTGCTGTGAAAATGCCACTGGGTTATTGTCAGAACTGAAATGTTTTCTTTAATCAGCAGAAGTGGACACCGAGGAGCTGGAGAAGGAGCTGGACAGCCTCCTGCAGGACTCGAGCAAGGACTCTGTGGATCTTCCTGCTGTTCCCCAGAAGGTGCTGAGCCCTCCCATCTCTGATGCCG
This sequence comes from Grantiella picta, assembly GCA_013397955.1. Classification (NCBI taxonomy): domain Eukaryota; kingdom Metazoa; phylum Chordata; class Aves; order Passeriformes; family Meliphagidae; genus Grantiella; species Grantiella picta. Next base: position 18,674 of record VZRM01002158.1, on the reverse strand, counting down.
AGCTGGAGGCTGAGCTGGAGAAGCTCTCTGTGTCTGCTGGAGGTGGGAACTGCCCTGGGATCTGGGATTTGGGATCTGGCATTTGGGATCTGGGACAGCCCTGCACAGCCAAGGGGTTCAGCAGAAGTAAATCCCAATCCTGAGAGAGCTGCCCTGGGATTTGGGATTTGGGATTTGGGATCTGGGATTTGGGATTTGGGATTTGGGATTTGGGATCTGGGACAGCCCTGCACAACCAAGGGGTTCAGCAGAACCAAATCCCAATCCTGAGAGAACTGCCTTGGGATTTGGGATTTGGGATTTGGGATCTGGGATAGTCCTGCACAGCCAAGGGGTTCAGCAGAAGTAAATCCCAGTCCTGAGAGAACTGCCCTGGGATTTGGGATTTGGGATTTGGGATTTGGGATCTGGGATTTGGGATTTGGGATTTGGGATCTGGGATCTGGGACAGTCCTGCACAACCAAGGGGTTCAGCAGAACCAAATCCCAATCCTGAGAGAACTGCCTTGGGATTTGGGATCTGGGACAGCCCTGCACAGCCAAGGGGTTCAGCAGAAGTAAATCCCAATCCTGAGAGAGCTGCCCTGGGATCTGGGATTTGGGATTTGGGACAGTCCTGCACAGCCAAGGGGTTCAGCAGAGTCAAATCCCAATCCTGAGAGAGCTGCTCTGGGATCTGGAATTTGGGATCTGGAATTTGGGATCTGGGATTTGGGATTTGGGATTTGGGATCTGGGACAGCCCTGCACAGCCAAGGGGTTCAGCAGAGCCCAATCCTGAGAATCCTCCCTGCTGGGAATTCTGCCTGGATCCTCTGCCGGGGGGGGAGGGAAGACTGAAGGCTCTGTGAGGAAGCTCTGCTTGCTCTTTAACATCTAAGGTGGTTTTACAAGGCCAGGCAGTGTTGGAAAGGATAAATCTGACGGGATTTGTTCAGCACTCAGCATCTTCTCCAGCCTGGAATGCTGACTGTCTGACGTGGGACAGGCCTGCTTAAACTGGCCTTTATTTACTGATAAGTAAATAAATAATAAGAATAAAAAGATCATATTTTATGATTTATTAATGACCTACCTGGGTCTCTTCCAACTCAGGATATCCTATGATTTGGTAACAGTGAGTGACCAGAATTTATGGGTTTGAACTGAGCTTTCCCTACACCTGGGAAGTTTTGAACAACTTCCATTTCCCTTCTAGGAATCTGCTCATGGGCAATTCCGCAGGACTGGCCGTGTAGTTTTCCTCTGAGCTGATAACCTCAATTTCCAGAGCATTTCCCATAAAACACGGAACGTGTGTTCCCAGGGGGATGGAATATGTGATTCCAAAGGGATGGAGCTGAGCAGCGAAGCACTGAGGCGCTCTGGAATTTCCTTGGGTGGTTGTGGATGTGCTTGATGAGTTCTGATCTCTTTCCCGTTGCAATTCTCTTCCCAGATTTGCCACAACAGACTCCCTCTGCTTCTTCTGAACCCAAAACAGCTCTGGGACTGAATCTCTGAGGAGCCAACAGAATCCTGTTGCTGGGAAGTTGTCTTAATGTTCCTTAACTCATGACTAGAACTTCCAAGGAGAGGGGAAACACCTCCCTGTCCTTCTGGATCTCTCTTTGCTCAGCAGCAGGATCTCCTGCCGTGACAATCCACTCTGGAAATGACCCCAGCTGGTGTTTGTCATCTCTGTGCCAACATCTGCACCGATCTCCATCTGACTCGTGACCCCAAGTCACTGCCACATCCAGCCTTCCCTCCTGGGAGTACAATTCCAGCGAAGATAAACTCTCCTGTGTCCATAGCAGTGCTCACTTTTGGGTTTGATTTTCATTTCCTTTCGCTGTGGCTGATGTTGAGAATCTGATTCACGGCAGAATCTGATTTTTTTTTGTGGTTGTTTAGAACACTTTGGCACATCCAATTCTTGCCCTGCAACGAGCTTGAGCACCTGGTGGTAGTTGTGTTTCTCCCTGTGTGTGTCCTGCACTGGCAGCCAGGCACTGCAGCTGCTCAGTTTTAGGAGATTTTGGTCCAGCAATGGCAAGCACAAGACAAAAGAATCCCTCTCTCTATTAAGGCCTTAAAAGGGAGACCTGCAAAAGATTCCCCTGGAGGAGTTTTGGGCTCTTGTGAGCGAGGCTGGCCTCTGCCACCCGGCTTTTTGCTGCTGCCTCTTGGAAATCGGAGCTGCTGGCTATTTTTGTATCCTCCTGGGGAGCTGCAGGGGGATGGCTCTGAGCTGCCAGCGGGGGATTTGGGGTGGGGAGAGAAGGGATGCCCCATTTCCAGCTCCGCACAACAGCCTCGGCTCTGCCTTCTGCCTGGGCGCTGCAATCCCACGAGGTTTTGTGCTGCCAGCGTTGCCAAACCAAACCCTGTGGATGTTTTTGATGCACAAACCCCGGAGCACAGCACCTGCAGCTGCCCCAGAGGCTGCTCCTGCCCACCCCTCACCTTTTGCAGGTCACTTTTTTACCCCTCGTGTGCACACGGAAGCGCGGGAAGCCCGATCCCTGAAAAACGGAGCTTTCAGGGTGGGAATGTGGCGTTCCCTGGGCTTTCTGAGCGAGGCAGGGCAGTGCCTGGCTGCCTGTGGGTGAATTAGCAACCCTCTGCCCCTCTCCCTGGCTGGGAATGGATTCCAGCTCCACTCGGAATGGATTCCCAGCACCGTTTGGAGTGTATTCCCAGCTCCACTCAGAATGTATTCCAACACTACTCGGAGTATATTCCAGCTCCACTAGGAATGTGTTCCCAGCACCATTTGGAATATATTCCCAGCTCCACTAGGAATGTATTCCAGCTCCACTCAGAAGGTATTCCAGCTCCACTAGGAATATATTCCCAGCACCATTCGGAATGTATTCCCAGCACTATTTGGAATGTATTCCAGCTCCACTAGGAATATATTCCCAGCACCATTCGGAATGTGTTCCCAGCTCCATTAGGAATGTATTCCAAACTCCACTCGGAATATATTCCAGCACTACTCAGAATATATTCCATCTCCACTCGGAATGTATTCCCAGCTCCACTCCCACCCTGCCTGTTCCAAGCTCCATTCCCATGGGTGGCAGCTTGGAGCAGTGGGAATTAGGGCTGGAGTTTCCCTCCTGCTCATTATTTATTGCCCACCGAGCTGCAGCCCCGGGGGGGAAGTGGAGGTGTCCCCAGGGGCTGTGGCTGTCCCCAGGGGCTGTGTCCCCTCTGTCACTCGGCTCCTGCCGGGGAAGGGCTGGATGCAGCTCCCACTTCACCCAGGCTGTCCATGGAATGATGTAAAATGACTTGAAGCTCTGTATTCCTTTCCTCTGGAAGTAAACGGGAGAAAATCCTCGCTGCTCTCTGCCTGTGTGTGACGAAGGGGAGGGGAGGAACCCGAGGGGCTCCCGGGCCTTCTCCCTGCTCCAGCTGCTGGAATTCCAGCTGTGCTGCAATCCAGGGATGTTCCTGGGCTGCTTTATCCAAACCCAAACCGAGCAACTGCTCCACCAGACTTTGATTTCCCCAGCTCTGTAAAAAAGCTAATTATTGGACATTACTATTTTTAATTTGTCTGTTTTTCCTGAGCAGTCTCTGCTGCTTTTTGGGCGGCACAGCTTTCATTTTTTGGTGTCATTTTGGACACATCTCCTGCTTTTCCTTCCCACTTTTTTACCTCTCTGCATCTCAAACCTGCTTTTTCAAGGCTCACAAAGCCTCAGCCCTTTGCCTAAACCACCTTGCTGTGCCCGTGGAGAAAAGGAAGTCAATTCTGATGAAACCCTTGATTTTGTACCAGGCAATTCCTAAAACTGGATTTGGGAACAGTTTTTACCCAGCTTCTTGTTCTAATTGTAATGAAGCAGCAAAGACCAGGAGCCTGGTACTGTCTTTGTCTGCCTGAAGAAAATCAATTAAAATGGTGTATAAAAAAACAAATCTCCCTCTAAAACCACAATGCCTGAAGAAAACTCGGATTTTCCAGGCTGTTGGTGCTGTTTCCTCTGGCTGAGGTTTGCTCTGATCCCTGGAGATCTCCCATGGATTTTTTTGCAGGGCTCACCTCTCCCCTACAACCTGGATTTTTTTATTTTTAGAGTTTTTTAAAATACTTTTTCAAATCCTTTCTCCCCCCTGCTCTCAGCACTCATGCCTTCCCTGGAAATCCAAAGGGATTCCTGCAGGAATTTGCACTCCCCTGTCATTCTGGGATGCATCAGCCGTGCTGGAAGTGACATTTAGGAGTTAAACCCGAGCAGCTGCTGCTTTATTTGGAGTGGCTGATAATTTTCTGCCTTTGATGCAAAGTGGGGGATGTAATCAGGGTGGCTGAATGGAGAATTTTCAGGATATTTTGGTGAGACAGCAGGGAAAGGAAATCAAGGGCAGCCTCTCGCTGGGTGAGGAAATTAAATAGAAAAAACCTCGAGCTGAATTGCCACCAAACTGGAATCTTTTCATGCTGGAGAGGTGTTTAAAATAGTGCTTAACTCGAGCCTGGAGAAAATAGCTGCTGAGCTGTTGATGTTAAAATAATGGAGTTTGCTCAGGGGAGAAGGTCTGATCTGGGAGCACCAGGAGCTGCCTGTGACAGCAGAACCAACAGGGATTTCTGGTCCAAAATGCACAGAAATTGGACAAATTGGATCTCATCCCATCTTCCCGTCCTGACCCAGCTCTAAACTGCTCCAGTCTGAGTGAGTGCAAGGGGAGATCCTTTCTTGGAGCCTCAGGTTGTGCCAGGAGAGGTTTAGGGATTTTAGGACAGGGATTGGATTTTAGGGATTTTTTTTTAGGGATCTTAGGACAGGGATTGGATTTTAGGGATTTTTTTTAGGGATTTTAGGACAGGGATTGGATTTTAGGGATTTTTTTTTAGGGATTTTAGGACAGGGATTGGATTTTAGGGATTTTTTTTGGGATTTTAGGACCGGGATTGGATTTTAGGGATTTTTTTTGGGGGATTTTAGGACAGGGATTGGATTTTAGGGATTTTTTGGGGGATTTTAGGACCGGGATTGGATTTTAGGGATTTTTTGGGGGATTTTAGGATTTAGGGATTGGATTTTAGGACAAAATTCTTCATGGGAAATGTCAGTCAGTGGAAGGATCTGCTCAGTGGTGGAGCCACCATCCCTGGAGGGGTAAAAAATGTGGGGATGTGGCACTTGGGGACACAGTTTAGCGGTGGCCTTGGCACTGCGACTTGATGGCCTTCGAGGTCTTTTCCAGCCGTAACAATTCCAGGATTCTTTACTTGGAAGGAGGAGGAGCTGCTCTGTACCTCGAGGAAGGATTTCCTGGTTGTGCCACCTAAGATCCCTGGAGAGCAGTGGGAGCATCCTGGGGTTTGTCTGAAATCCTGAAATCCTAAAAATCCTCGTGCCCAGAGCAGGGATTGGGAGGAAATACCCTGTGGGGCACAGAGGGGAGAACATCCCTGCCAAGAGCCTGGAATATCCCGAGTGGGAAGGATCCACCAGGATCATGGATCCTGCACAGACATCCCAAAGTCCACCAGGATCATGGATCCAACCCCTGGCCCTGTAGAGACATCCCAAAATCCACCAGGATCATCAATCCCAACCCCTGACCCTGCAGAGACATCCCAAAATCCACCAGGATCAGGAATCCAACCCCTGACCCTGCAGAGACATCCCAAAATCCACCAGGATCAGGAATCCAACCCCTGACCCTGCAGAGACATCCCAAAATCCACCAGGATCAGGAATCCAACCCCTGACCCTGCAGAGACATCCCAAAATCCACCAGGATCAGGAATCCAACCCCTGACCCTGCAGAGACATCCCAAAATCCACCAGGATCAGGAATCCAACCCCTGACCCTGCAGAGACATCCCAAAATCCACCAGGATCAGGAATCCAACCCCTGACCCTGCAGAGACATCCCAAAATCCACCAGGATCAGGAATCCAACCCCTGACCCTGCAGAGACATCCCAAAATCCACCAGGATCAGGAATCCAACCCCTGACCCTGCAGAGACATCCCAAAATCCACCAGGATCAGGAATCCAACCCCTGACCCTGCAGAGACATCCCAAAATCCACCAGGATCAGGAATCCAACCCCTGACCCTGCAGAGACATCCCAAAATCCACCAGGATCAGGAATCCAACCCCTGACCCTGCAGAGACATCCCAAAATCCACCAGGATCAGGAATCCAACCCCTGACCCTGCAGAGACATCCCAAAATCCACCAGGATCAGGAATCCAACCCCTGGCCCTGCACAGACATCCCCAAATCCACCAGGATCATCAATCCCAACCCCTGACCCTGTAAAGACATCCCAAAATCCACCAGGATCATGGATCCAGCTCCTGGCCCTGCGCAGACATCCCAAAATCCCACTCTGTGCATCCCTGGGAGTGTTGTCCCAAAGATCCTGGAGCTTGGTGGGGATGTGCAGGAAAGAAGAGCTTTTCCCTCCCCCAACCCCGCGCTTTTCCCTGCCGAAATCCCGAATTCCTGAATTCCAGAAATCCCGAATTCCCAAAATTCCAAATTCCTGAAATCCCGAATTCCAGAAATCCCGAATGCCCGTATCCCTGAAATCCCGGATTCCCAATTTCCCAAAATCCCGAAATCCTGAAGCCCCGAATTCCCGAGTTCCCAAAATCCCGAACCCCCGAATTCCCAAAATCCCGAATTCCCGCATTCCCGCTCCGCTCCTGCTGCGGCCGCTGGTGCCACCTAGGCTCCCTGGCTGGAACAGCCGCTGGCACGGCGCGCTGCGCGCGGCGGAGCTAATGAGTTTAATTAAAGCAAACCCCGGCGATGAGCGCCGCGCCACCCTGGCAGAGATCCCCGAGCGCCCCGGCGGCTGTGGGGCTGGCTTTGGGAATAGCTCGGGCGGTGGGAATAGCCTGACATTCCAGGGAATGTGGTTGGGAATGGGCAGTTTCTGCTCTCTGGGCTCGGAGGGATTCAATCCGAGCTCAGCAGGGCAATCTCGGGGTTTTTCAGCCTCATTTAGAGGAGGAATTGTTGGTCTGAGATGGCGGTGATCCTCTGGAAACCCTCAGGGTGCTCTGGTGGCTTTTTTGCTCCAGAGGGGACAGGGACAAAGGTCAGGGATGCTCCAAGGTCATGCTCTGGGCACAGAGGGAATCAGAGCTGAACTCAGTGTGTGCCCAGGATTTGCAAAGCTGCTCTGCTCTTTCCCTCTTTGTCCTGCTCTTTCCAGGGAGGTTTTCCCCTCAGGAGGGCAGCGGTGGCACTGATCTGTCACCCAGAGCAGCGGTGGCACTGATCTGTCACCCAGAGCAGCGGTGGCACTGATCTGTCACCCAGAGCAGCGGTGGCACTGATCTGTCACTCAGAGCAGCGGTGGCAGTGACCTGTCACCTCAGGAAATCACGGCAGAGCTTTGCAGTGGCAGCTCATCGAGTCCCCAGGAAATCCTTCCTCGAGGTACAGGGCAGCTCTCCTCCTTCAAAATAAAGAATCCTGGGATTGGTAAGGTTGGAAAAGACCTTGGACCATCGGGTCCAAGTGTGGCCTCAGCAGTGCCAAGGCCACCACCAAACTGTGTCCCCAAGTGCCACATCCACACCTGCCTGGAAAAGCATCTTGACCTTCTGGTTGATGTTTCCAGCTGTCAGTTATCCCCGAGGTGAAAACTAACGTGGAATGAGCTGGGAATTAAAGGAAGAGTGATGAACTTGAAAGAGAAGTGACTTTACAGCATTTTGCTGGAAGTGAAATCAATTTATTAAGGATTAAAAAACATATCCAGGTGGTGTTCAGCATCCTCACGGGTTCTGCAGAAAGAAAAACTTCAGAAAGAAAAAACTTCCAGGTTTGTACAGGATTTTTAGGTGTGTTTTTTCAATTTTCTTTTTCCCGGAGAAGGAATTTTGCAGTGGAAAATGTATTCCGGTTTGGCACCAGCTCAGGGCAGGGAGGAGTGAGTGGTTTAGGGTCATCAGCGAGCTGTGACTCAGTGCCTGGGCAGTGCAATCAGGTAATCTTTTATTCAAGACATCACAATCAATTCCCGCGCTGATTTGCATTGAGGACCCTCCAATCCCGCTGGGCTATTTGTTATTTTCCCTCTTCACCCTTCTCCCTGAATTCCCAGTGACTCACGCTGTGGATCAAACCTTCTCCCAGCTCCAAGGGGCACTCAGATCCCACCGGCGGCAATCCCGAGGGAAGAGCAGCTCTGTTTGAGAGGTCTGCGGGAGCACAGGGAGCTCAAATCCCCTCTGCAAATCCCAGCCCGGCCGCGGCGGGGATTTGGGAATTCTGCAGCAGGCACAGGATCACCCGAAGAGAACCCTGAAGAGGAGAGAGGAGAGGGAGGAAGATTTGCAGCAATGCCTCCACAGCTGCAGAGGTGAGTGTGAGCTCCTGAGCTGGGCTGGGAGGCTGGAGGGAAAACCCAAACGCCGTCAGCAGCAGCCCTGCAACGGAGTGAGAGCTTCCAGCGCGTGTCCCGGTGCTGGCAGTGGGACTGGACTGCAGCTGGAGCTCCGGGAATGTTGTGACAACTGCTTCGGGAGCGGTGACAACGGGCTGTGGATGATGATGGACTCTGGAGCTCCGGAGATGATGTGACAACTGCTTCGGGAGCGGTGACAACGGGCTGTGGGTGCTGATGGACTCTGGAGCAGCTGAGGAGCTCTGCGGGAGCAGCCATGGATGGGTTGTACCCCTCGGCAGGAGGAGCGGTGCAGCTCAATGCCACCAGCTGGCCTGAGGACAGCCACCCCCCGATGTCCCTGCGTGCGGTGACAGCCACCTGCCTGTCCCTCCTCATCCTCGCCACGCTGCTGGGGAACAGCCTGGTGTGCCTGGCCGTGCTCAGGTTCAGACATCTCCGCTCCAAGGTCACCAACCTCTTCGTGGTGTCGCTGGCCGTGTCCGACCTGCTGGTGGCCGTGCTGGTGATGCCCTGGCGAGCGGCCAGCGACGTGCTGGGCTTCTGGCCCTTCGGGGCTTTCTGTGACCTCTGGGTGGCTTTTGACATCACCTGCTGCACGGCCTCCATCCTCAACCTGTGCCTCATCGGCGTCGAGCGCTACTGCGCCATCGCCAGCCCCTTCCGCCACCGCGGCAGGGTGACACGGCGCGTAGCCTCTGTCGCCATCGCGCTGGCTTGGCTGCTGTCCCTCCTCATCTCCTTCATCCCCGTGCAGCTGCGGTGGCACAAGGACCGGGAGCAGCCGGGATCGAACGGCTCCGGGGAGGAGGGAAGCTGCGATTCCAGCCTCGGCAGGACCTACGCCATCTCCTCGTCCCTCGTCAGCTTCTACATCCCCGTGGCCATCATGCTGGTCACCTACGGGCGCCTCTGCCGCATCGCCCGGCGCCAGCTCCGCCGGATCTCCTCGCTGGAGAGGACAGCGGGACGTCCCGGCGGTGACAGCCCGCGGGAAACCTCCCTGAAAAACTCCTTCAAGAAGGAGGCCAAGGTGCTCCAGACGCTCTCCATCATCGTGGGAGCGTTCGTGTGCTGCTGGCTGCCCTTCTTCGTGCTCAACTGCCTGGTTCCCTTCTGCGCTGCCGAGCGCCGGGAGCCGGGAGAGCTGCGGTGTGTCAGCGGGACTGTGCTGAGCACCTTCACCTGGCTGGGCTGGGCCAACTCGGCCCTCAACCCCATCATCTACGCCTTCAACGCCGAATTCCGCCGGGCTTTCGCCTCGCTGCTGGGCTGGGGCTGCCTGTGCCCCGGCAGCGCTGTGGAGACGGTGACCTTCAGCAACGAGCTGGCGTCCTTCCAGCCGGACACCGCGGAGCACCGGGCTGTGCAGACCCTCAGCCACCCCCAGCCCCTGCCCCACGCTGTGCTGCAGCTGGAGAACCACCAGGATTCCTTGCATGGGGTTTCTCCAGGCTCTTCTCCCCCTCCCGGGCCTTTTCCAGAGTGTGGAACTCCCGTCTCGCTGGGGAGGATTCCCCATCTCAGCAGCAGCGCCTTCCCTTGAGGGCAGGCTGGGAATGGGGTGGTGGGAAGGTCTGTGGGAGGGATGGGAGCTGGGACACTCCTGATGGAAGCTGGGACACTGGATGGGATCTGGGACACTCTGGATGGAAGCTGGGACATTCCTGATGGAAGCTGGGACACTCCTGATTGGAGCTGGGACACTCTGGATGGAAGC
>VZRM01002155.1:162160-166142 GCA_013397955.1 Grantiella picta | reverse complement strand
CTCCCTCCCTCCTTCTCTCTCTCATTTTTACCCATATTTTAATGCAAACAGACCCCTTCCTACTAGCAGCAGCTGACATCTGGTTTTCCATCCCTCTGAACCCAGCAGTGCTGCTGCTCCAAGACTCAGCTGGTTGGAAACCTATAGGCAGCAAACATTTACATTCAGCATGTCTAACATCATCTGGGACTTAAACCCAGAACGTTGGTGATGCATAGAGATAGATATTTAGTCACATCAAAGCTATTTGCTAATTGCAGACACTCCATTCTTGTTTAATGTTTCATGTGCAAGATTAGTTGGTTGATTTAATTGGTTCAGCAAAACTTACGTTTTAAGGCAAAACGTTAGTTAAGACGTAATGTATTCCCTTATGGAAAATTCCCCGAAAACTGAATGCATCAGTTTGTGCTCTGTGATTCTGGTTTTGATTCTGGAGTCAGTCTGCCTACAGAAGTGAATAAAAACTACACTTTTTTAATGGAAAGTCTATAATTTAATACCAGTCCAGCAAGGCATTAAGTCTTGTAGGATTGTTATAGACGAAAAAACCCCAAACAAATATAGGGTAGGGTTGTAATTGTCTACAGTGTGTTTTAGTTTGGTTTGTAATACATGAATGGGTTTGTAATATATGAATGGGATTGTAATATATGAATGAGTTTGTAATTTAAACTGATACAGAAAAGGAATAAAAAGGGATGTCAGGGTGCAATGTATATAATTCATATGAAGTCCATGTCCAGGACTGTATGTCTACAGAAATATATCAAATTTATGTGCAAACATATCTCTCCATATGTGTCTGTGTGACCCAGGAGCAATGTAAACATTTACATGTGTGTCCTGTTTATGTTTACACACAACTTCAAACCTGCTGGTGCAATACAGGTCGCCCAGGAGGTTCATCCAGACTCAGCATTTCACCAGAAAACACCTCAAATCTTTGCCAAGCTTCCCAACCTTCGGGGAAGAGCCAAATTTTAGAGCCAAATTTTAAGTCTTTGGCCCACAGGAGGGAGGAGGAATAATTTGATCCCAGCACTGGAGTCAACAACGAGCATTGGAACCACAGCTGAACTCCCCAGAATGGTGAGGGATTTCCATTATGCATTTTTTCCCGAAAAGCTTCAACAGATTTTGAACTCAGTTTGCTGCTAAAGGAACATTTTTGAAGCCCAAACCCTCAGTATGTTTCCATGTCTGTATATGAATATTAAAATGTTGAGTACATGGACCACCAAAAGTTTGTTTAGCTTGAAGTTAGAGATTTGTTTTGCTTGGAATTGAGTCTCTTGATATTTGGCTGATCTCTTTGTACTGCCTTTTATCTTAATTGCTTTTTAAGCTATAATTATGGTGCCACATCCACATGGTTATAACACCATTGTAGTTTAAGTTGAGCGTATTTCTATTGCAACTTCTATTTTTAAGTGTTTTGGTTGTTTTTTTTAAATTCAGATGTAAAATTTGCATACTGCAGCCATGAAACTTAGCAAGCAAAGTCTAAGTCAGGGAGAAAATCCTTTTTTTAAAATACTGTTTGAGAAAATAAAATAATTTTCTGAATATTAAAATAGAGGCCAAAAAAAAATTAGTTCTCTCCAGTGCTGCAATTAAAAAAAGAGAAAATATGCTCCATTTAAATATCCAGCTGAAATTCTGCATGCCATTACCCCATAAATAGAGACTTACACATTTTAATGTGTATATACCAAAGCCATATTGACACTGCAGACTATCATTGCTCCTTAAGGAAATGTCATGGGCTTTCCTTTCTTGTTTGAACGAGCTGTGAATTTATAATTCTTTCAGCCAGTCGGTTTTAATAAGCTATCGCTCCGTTATTCACATTTAAACCGTGCTCTAAGTACCTATTTAAAGACTAAACCACATCAATCCATTAGGCCACTAACACAGCCCAGCTTTTAAAAGGTCCACGCAGGGCTGTTAGCACAGTGTCCTGCCAGCCCTAATCCCCCTCCCTGCAGAAACATTTCTGCTTTTTCTTCGTTTGGGAGAAAGAGCTACAAGCCACTCTTTCATAGCATCCCTTTCTCCACAAGGAGTGAGGAAATAACATTGGGATTGTGTCCAGCGTGGGTGAAAGAGGGAGGCAGTGCATTCCTCCTGCCCACCTTATCCACTGCTATTAATCCCACTGGTGGAGATGCTGAATTTCTGCAGAATTCTGGGAGGAAATGATGATTTCTCCATCTGCAGGCCTTGGGGATGTGTTCTCACCCCATCACCGTGTGAGAATAATGCCATGTAATGCAAAAGAAGATCCTTTTCGTGCAAGCACACTTCATATTGCATTTCCCTGGGTGCTGCTGTCCCAATTTTATTGAAAAAAGGAGTTCTGTTGGGCTGACACGTTAGGGGGCAGATCAGTTGTAAGCAAACCAAAGTTATTCCTATTTTTAGCCTTCTCACTGCACTAATTTTAGGTCATTTCATGAGGTCCAATATTTCCAGGCAAACTCCTTGATAGACTTTTTTTTTCCCCTAAACTGTGTGAAAGAAAAAGAAAAAACAACAAATATCCGAGGGAGAAAAAGCAAACGGGGAAACTCTTGTTGCGCACAATCTGTTCGGAGCGAGATGAGAACAAATTCGCCAGCGCTTTGCTTTCCTTCCATCCACCAGAAAATCCCTCCGAGCAGCTGTTTACTCCCCCCAGCCATTATTTTCTGCTCCTTTTCTCTGTAAATAACGCGCCTTTCTGCGGAGGGAAGAGGTTCCTTCCCCTGAACACACAGGGTGTGCAAGGCAAGGCTCCCCCACGGCTGGGGACACTGTCCCCAACTCCTCCCGCTGCCACCACGCCAGATGACGAGGACCTGAAGCCTCCCCAACAATGTATTTATTCCCCGAGATGCTGCCGCTCCATAACTCTCCCAGCCATTTCCAGCCCCTCGATATTCCCCCCAACCCCACCACTGCCGCCCCCAGCACCTCCTTTGTGCTCCTTTCAAGGTTTTTCTGAAGTGAGACAATCTTTCCCGTTTTTTTGTCTTCTGTCTGCATCAAAGTTAGGACTTTGTTAGGGATTCGTGCTATCGGCATCTGTTACCTCTTTTTCTCAGGGGCTAAGGAGGGAGGCTGCTGTAAGGCTGAAAAAGGCTCTCATTCAGCCTGCAATTGCTTCTCTTTGCTTTCCTGTCACACTGTCAACCTCAATCAGAAGGCAATGAAAGTGATACAGAAGCAAAGCTTTGCTGCCTCCTCCTAGAACAAAGAGCGTCCCATAGCCTAGTACAGATTTCACATCCAATTTAACTCTTTGGAAAAGGATTTCAGGAAATACATAGTCAAGAGTTGAAAAAATGGAGTTGGGTCTACTATAAAGGCTAAAAGTATTATCCTGGCTTAGATAAGCTACAAAGATAGGTTGATACTATTTTCTAGCATAAACCACATTAGCTGGCATTACACATTGAGCTTTCTTTACTCGTTAAGTTGCAAGGAGATTTGAGAGGAATTTAGCAGCTACATAAAATGACTCTTTCATGATTCTAGCTTTAACAGTCATTTTAGTTGTACAAGGTGCATGAATAGCAAGGACCTAAATCATGTTGTTTAACAAATCTGGTATTAGAGGGTTAGTCTCAGTTTACTTATTAAGAATTTAGTTGAGTAAAGGATTTTAGGACTCAGTTCTTTGTGTGGATGACAATGAAACAGGCCAGTACTTGTATTTTTGGGCACCTAAATCAGCTACACATGTTTGAACTATGCTTTTGGGCCTATAATTGCTCTTTTGCCTGGGGAATATTTTTCTGTTTGGATTCACACTAAAAAATAAGGCTCATTGGGCAGGTTGTAGAGTAATGAGGTATTTCTCCGGGTTATGTCAAGGCAATATTTCTCAAATTTACAATAAGCTTAAGAGCCCTCTTCTCCCCTTTGCCTGCAAACACAGAGCCTCATGCACAATGACAAACTTTTTTTTACAGTGGTCCTACTGGGGGAAAAAAAA
>VZRM01002155.1:97160-159660 GCA_013397955.1 Grantiella picta | reverse complement strand
ACTAACTGAGCTGTATTCCTGTGAGACCACGGATCTTACTCAGCAGAGCTCGTGGTGAAGTTGGGGGAAATCTGTGCTGACATCCTGACCCACCAATCCGACATTTAAATGGGACAGAAATAAATGCATTTTCCCTGCCCTGGAAACATGCAGCCTACCTGCTTCCTACTGGGTTTTAAATTAATTCTTCCAAAAACCACACAGAAAGTCTTCTGTAATGCTCAAAGACTAAAATTCTCCCCCAACACTGCCTCCAAGTTTTTATGCCTTCAGCATCACCTATATAATAATAAAGATTATTTTGAAACCCACACAGTTTATTACCCCTGTGAAATTATTTTCAAGAGTCTTTCCTTCCATTAAACCCAAAATTTTGTTTTCTGTTTGAGCTGCCTGACGCAGAAGACAAAATGAAGGTTTGGTGCTAAAGGATTTGTTTTTCTCAACAGATTCTTTTAGTACATTGTACATTGTAATTGATTTTAACCCCAGCACTGACAGCCCTCCTTCCCTCATGACAGAGGCAGTGGATCACAGGAGGAACCTCTGCCACACTGGGTAACAAGCTCTCATTTCCTCCAAAAAGCTAAGAAAGCTTGAATGGCCAGAAGAACATTCAAATGCTCTCAATATACCTTCATAGCATGCCCATGTCCAGCCTATTTGCAGGAAAGCAAATATATTTAAGATTTGTCTCCCTCTAACTGAGTAATTCCTGGCTGTGCAGGTTGGAAACTAAAATTTCACCTGTCCTATATAACTTTCCCCTTTTCACACAGGCAGAACCCTACCTGTGATGTGAAATACAAAGTTTTCAGCTCTCGGTTGATTAAATGCTGTTGCACAGCTTCTGTGTGGAAGTGGAACATCATTTAAAGTAGTTGGGTGGTGGGGTTTTTGCGCTGTGCCAGATGCATAAAATGTATGGTTTTTAATCTATAGCTCAAGTAGTCAGCTGCTTGAAAAAAATGTCACTGACAGTTGTGGGGTTTATGCAAGTGCCAGCATTAAACAGCATTATTTAAATTTGCTTCTAAATACTTGTTTGATAAGTAGGGATATGTATGATTTATTCATCTCACAATTTACTGAAGCATGTTAGCTGGGTTTTTTTATTTCCCTAATTCAAACCGTGCTGTCACTCTGTTTTTTATATATGTTAGTTTAAAAAGATTTGCCCAACGTAAATAAGAACAATTACAGAATCACAGAGGAGGATTACTTCTGAAGGGGGAAGAAAAAAAAATAACCATGGCTTGTATTCTCAGTGGCTATTCTATTTGACTTCATCATTAAGGAAAGTATTCAGAGCATCTAAAGGGTGAAGAGTGGAGGAGTGTGTTTTCTTTTCGATATGATAGCTGCATTCAAGTTATTCTTCCCCCTACAATAGATTTTACCTAGCTTTATCTTCATAGGAAGCTGCTTCCAGTTGAAAAGCAGAAGTGAATAGGAGTGTCATGACACAGGATTAACAGTACAGCCGGGTAGTAAATCAAATGTTTGAGATGGAGAAATGCGGGATGTGACAAGCATCGGCAGAGTGGGGCTGCGGCGCTTCGCCGCGACCTGGGAGCAGATGATGTGTGATTATCTGCCGAGCTCCCCGAGACCCAGGCTGGCGCTCAGCTCCCAAAAACACACGGCCGTTTGAACCAGTCAGTCTCTGCAATCAGGCTGATCACAAGGTAAAACATTGCTGGGAAATGCAGGCCTTGCAGAGGGCTAATTACAGATGGAAGACGCCTAAGCTCTAGGAAAAGAAAATAAAAGTGTGAAGAATTTATGTGGGTTTCCAATTCGGGGAGAGCAGCCTGGCTAAAGAGAGATCCAACAAGTGCCTAAACTAGAGAGCAAAATTAAGATTTCAAGTCAGGTGTATTTTATAATTTGACAGAAGCTCAATAGCCTTACAATAAGCAGGAACATGTTGATGCTCTGATCAACAGCATCTAAACCAAATATTGCCACCAGATTCTCCTGCACCGTGGTCTGACTATCACAGGAGCCCACCTACCACAAGATAAATGCACTTGATCTTGCAATAGGACCCTAATTAATTTGTAATTCCGTACTTGCAGTTTAAATTCACTGTAGAGACCAACTTGCAACACTTTTAACAGGCCCTAATCTCTCTGGTTTCAGTTTGAGACCAAGAGGCATTTCATATCATCAGCACTGGATTTATATTGTATGCTCAGAAAACAGGAATGGATTTCCAGGGGGTTTAATTTATCAATGTCTAGTCTTTCTGGGAAACATTAGTTTGCATAGGAAAAGGGGTTAAAAGAAGGTTTAAGTGATGTCTCTAATATTTCCTGAAAACTTTGTACGAAAATATTCTATGCCACAAAAGCCCATTAAATATGCAAACTTTAATATACATTCCTCAGTAACAAATGTACAGTTAGATAACACATAAAGAATTATGAATGACTAATTATATTTTGCATATTTACAGCAAAGACAATTAGCAAATAGCTTTTATATGCAAAATAAATGAAAAAGTAATTAAGATGCACTAACTAGAGCAGCAATATCAAGTCTGTTGTCTTGTGATTCATTCCTAACAAACATAATAATTATGCATTCATTGTCATATAATTAAAACAGCTCTGTCCTTTAGAAAACTGGTTATTTACTGT
Organism: Grantiella picta; assembly: GCA_013397955.1. Taxonomy (NCBI): domain Eukaryota; kingdom Metazoa; phylum Chordata; class Aves; order Passeriformes; family Meliphagidae; genus Grantiella; species Grantiella picta. The sequence goes on along the minus strand of VZRM01002155.1, from coordinate 157,015 downwards.
ATAATAACCTGAAGAGTGGCAGAAGTTCCTCATAATGGTGAGAAGGATAATTAAATATTTCTTCCTGGTGTCTGCTCACTCAGTTGAGTTTATTATCTTAAACTTATGTGAGAAAACATTTCCTCTGCAGTTCGAAAAGCTCACCTGTTCCCTGCTGGGAAGTCATGCCTTTGCCATGCCCTGCTCCCAAGCCAGCTGTCCAAAACCTCCCAGCTGGGCACAGCATTAAAACCCATTCCAGGATGGGAAAGATCAGGGCCTAGGCAGGATGGGGATGCTCTGGATGCAGCCTGGGTGTCTGTGCTGTGACCTTGGTTGAACTTCTGTGTCATTGCCAAGGATGGCCATATCGTATATTGAATATGGTATATTGTATATTGTATATTGCATATTGTATGTTGTATTTTGCATACTGTATATCATATATAATATGTAATATATCATGTGTCATATGTCACATGTCATATATTATATGTCATAAATCATATATCATATGTCATATATCGTATTTATCACATATCATATGTCATGATACATGATAAATGAGATATATGACTATCACAGGAATCCATCTACCGCAAGATCAGGTAGATGCACTTGATCTTGCAATATATCATACATATAATATTTATCATATATAATATATCAGATATTATATCTATCATATATAATATATTATGTATCATATATCATATATATCATATATATCACATATATCACATATATCATATAGATCATATATCATATATATATAATGATAAATATATATATCATATATATTTATCATATATCATATATCATATAATTTTCTGCCCTGGGCACGAATACAAGGGTGGAACTCCATCCTTGCAGGACCAGGGATTTAACCATCCCACACCTCATCTCCCCAGCAGCAGCATCACCGCAACTCCACTCTGCCTTTTCCCATTCCCTTCATTTCCCAGCTCTCCCTACACTCCAATAAAACACAATAAACCATCCAGTCTCGACTGGAACCCTTAATCACTGCCGAACAGAACAGTAATATCCAGCACTGTAAGCCGTCCTCATAATACCAATATCATCAGGCGCTTCTTTTTTTGTCTTAAAATTCCGTTTTCCCGTAAACCTCAGCCCGCAGGACCCGCCGAGCTGCCGTGGAGGAAAAACAATGTAATTGCTTGGCTGGCCTGGATCAGTAATCGGATTTCCAGGGACTCAATAGGTAAGGGGCAGGGCAGAAGGAGCAGGTTCACCTAGGCAAGCTGGGACAGAAGGACTCAGCTCGTGCAGCTGGTCAGGCTCCATTCTCCTCTCCAAACCCCTGGAGTGAGGTCTTGCTCCTGTCCCAGCCACTCACCTTCCCACAAAAGAGAAGGGATAACCCTTTCCTTTTAATTTTATCTGCAAGCTGCTCTTTCCTGTTAATTTTTGAGCAAAACTAAACAAGTTCTGCTGGTGGAGGGAGAATCCTGGGCATGGAAGAGGTAATACAAGGGGACATGGCAGGACCACAGTGGTCCCCATGGGCATAGGAGGACTCAGGAGCAGCTCTCCATGGCCCTGTGCAGAGGGATCCAGGGTGATTTTAGTCCTTTTCACCTCACCCCCGTTGCTGGGAGTATTTGGGATATCCTGATATTCCCCTAGGAGGGATGGGTCAGCTAAACCCTGCTGCAGCACGCACAGGAGAAAAGAAATAAAAGGACCACAGCTCCCAGGCACACTGGAAATAGCACAGTGCTTGTCCCGCAGTGCCCTCCGGAAGGCAGGGGATTTCTGCACAGATTTCTTAATACTCCAAGGGAAAAAAAAAATAAAAAGGAGTTCTTTTGGCTTTTGTTACACAATTGATTTACTCAGAGTTTCTCATCTGCTCATTCCCCTGCCAGGAATGCAGCAGGACTCCACCTGACCTGCATGGAGAGACCCCCCCGGGCTACACCCTACAGTGGGATGTATTTCTTTTAAGAGAATTATGTATCCTAAGATGCTCAAGTCCCACAGGGTCCCCATCCCACCCCGTTTCTAGTTCAGCAGTTTAGAACAGGAAAAGAAGATGATCATATTTTCTATTAAATCCTACAGTGATTTCAGTGCCTTTAGGACCCACTTGCACTCTCCAAGGCTGACCTGTTGCTTGGGTGGATTTCTCAACAGCTCTGTCTTTCACTATTACCCCCTTTGCAATAATCTTTAAGGATGATTTACACTTCTACTGAGCAACCAGGGCTTGCTCACTTCTTCCATAGCCAATACCCAGACCAACGCTTGAGTCTGGTAAGGATTGAGGGGAAATATGGTAACTATAGGCAAATCACATGAGATTCCTTGGAGATCTTGACCCATTTTCCCAGTCCTGCAACCTGCTTCCACCACATATGGAGAAATGGGGAGCACTAGCCATCCTGTGGGGTGCATTAGCCATCCTTTAGGGTGTGTCAGCCACCCTGCAGGGACTGTGAGCTCCCCGGAGCCTGCAAGGTGTCAGGATAGAACAGTTCCTTGCCCAGCTCTGCCCAGAGCTGTCAGGATGACAGACTTAACCTCCCTCTGTCCCTGTTTACCCAAAGTAAGAAGATTGTAAGGCTTAGTTAATGTTTGTAAGTGCCTCAGGGTTCTTATAAGATAGGCGCTATGTGCATGCGAGTGTATTATAATACATGTCATAGGAAGAATTAATAAAGCAGAATGTATTAATTTAAAGGTAGCAGACACTCGTGCATGATAGCCTTTCTAGCTGCTTCTTTGCAGGCGCCCAGAAAATGGCATTTAAGTTAAAATCAGGTTAAAGAAAAATAATGCAGTCAATCACGGCCAGATACCGAGTCAGTAAATACCAATTATATAAAATGACTCACCAGTAAAAACTTTGATAAAATCAGGTGGTAGGGAAAGGACACTTGGAGAGACAGCTATGATACATGGATTCATTTTAGAAAATGTTCTGTTCTTTTTAGAAACCTGGCTTTTATTTTGAGCACCTCCATTTCCCTTGTGGCCTTTCAAAATATTGGGAACCCCAGAAGCAGCTGGACATAAGGCAGAAGGATTACCCTTTTGCCTCAAAATTTTGGTGGCAGACAATGTGAGCCTCCAGGAAAGAGCCAGGAGATCCTCTAGGACCTTATCTAAAATCAGGGTGAGAATCAAAAGCCCTTTAAGCATTCCTGGGAGAAAGTGAAGCCCAGGCAGAGCAGGGTGGGCAGGCTGGGAGTTGTGATCACAGAGCTGCTAAATGAAGGGTGGCACTGAGGCAGTGCTGGCTCCAGGAATTAGGATGGACTAGGACCTGCCTTCAGCCTAGATTTGGGGAAATGGTGCTGTAGGAGCAGAGCTCCAAGTGCCAGAGGATCCTGTGGGGAGCTCAGGAGCCTCTCTGGTGCTTGCAGAGGCCAGCTCCCCCTTTCAGCTTTTTCTTTAACCTTAAATCAAAATCTGGGGTTTTTTTTTAAAGCTTTCCAAGGTGCTGCACCCCCTAAATTGCTCCTCCTGCCACAGAAGTCACCCCCAGGCTTGTCCCCCTGGGCACAAGCTCAGTGCTGGGCCAGCAGCCAGGCTTTACCTCCAGTACAGGTACATTCACCCCTGCTTATGGGGATGGATAAGGAGCCTTTGGTAAAAGAATAAAATCAGCTCTTTCTCTTTCTCTCTCTCTCTCTCTCTCTCTCTCCCTGTGTAAAATAAAGAGAGAAAATAAAATTCCAGCAGCTACAAGCTGGTGACATTATGCTGTCATAATCCAGAAATGAACATTGATTCCGAAGAAGTCGCTTCTTCAAACTTTAACGCAACAATTAAGTATTCCATTGTCATGGCTCAATTAAATGGTATGGCCTGAGAAAATTGGGGATTGTAAAGTGAGGATGGAATGTGCTTTGATCCTCTTTCCAGGGTTATTGTTTCATTAATAAATGAACATGTCATTTGTCTCACCAGAGGGAGCTCCTGCCCTCCAGGCTTTTTCCCTTTTTTGTTCAGGTTTTATAAAGATGAATTTCCAGTGCTCTGAAATACCATGGATTAGTAGTTAAGCCTGACAGCACTTCGGGGAGTAGTGGGCTTAAAGTGCCTCACACAGGTCTCCAAAGCACTTGTTTACTAATAGAGGAAATCAGCGACCGTCTGCAGCTGCTGATATCGCATTACCATTTGGAAAGACAGTAGCTGAGATAACAAATCACACAGTTTTAATAATTACTCCTGCATTCCAGTTTTTTGTTTCCTGCGTAACTGCAAAGGCTGGATTTCTTCCAAATAAACAGATAAAAACAGTATGGAACTTTTATCTTTTAATGATAATGACAACACATCATGTTTCACTAAAAGTTTCCTGCTGGATTTTTTTCTGATTTCTAGAGTTTCAATAAAATGTAATTATACTTTATAATTCCACTCTTTTAATCTTCACTTCAAAAACTATTCACAGTTAGCAAGTTTGCTAGGCAGGGAGAGGGGGTGAGGAGCAGGAGCTGACTTCCCCCACATCGGGCTGTTCATAAATTCTGTCTGGGGGTAAACCTGTCATTGAAACGGCACAAACTGAGCTGCTTTGCATTCAAATTAATACCTAGTTTAATTTGAATATAAAATAGCTCCATTTATGTGGTTATTAAGAAAAAGTAACAAAACCGTTTGGCGATGAATGGATGTTTAAGATAGGATACACTTGCAACCTATTTCTTTTCCATACTTGGGGGTTTATTTCTCCTTTTCTTGATCCCCTGGATACTTTGGAATTGGGATTTTTTCCTATCGAAGATAAGGCTTTAAAACAAAGCAGTATCTATGAAATCTGGGTGGTTAATATATAGTCTGGGAGTCAAAAACTTCCAATTAACCCAATACTGAATTAGACTTCACAGGTTTTGTTTAAATACATCTTCCCATCTTGTCCTTTGCTATGCTCAGGAAAAAAGCCAGCGATGTCTGTCACAACTTTTCTTGCTAAATAATTTTATAGATTTATTTAGGAGAGCAGAGAAGAAGAGGAAGAGAGGAACACCACAATTAGACCTTCCTCTTCCAACCCAAAAATATCCAGACTTAAAGGTAAGGTAAACTTTTCTCACAGCTTTTAGTTTGCTTACCATCAGCCCATGTTCCACTGGGTGATTAAAGAAAGCTTTTTTAAAGCATTACTTCAGAATGATCTTAATTGGTGCAAGGTTGAGCCCTTTCTAGGAGGGGAGGGAAAAGGTTGAATAGCCTTTTCAAGTCACATGAAAGTTTCTAGGATGAATGTACGATAATTAGATTAATAAGTAGCTTAATTTATCACAGCTAAGGATTTCAACAGCCACACATTAGAGCAAGAAAAAAAAGATTAGTGTGATTCCAGTTTGTAAAAAATTGTACTGAAACTTGATTAACCTTAAATACAAAGTGCCTTTCTTTTTTGTGTGTAAATTCAGTAGTTAAGGGGGGAAAAAAGCCCCACTAAAATAATCAGAAAAGTCTTGTTCCATTCCTTTGTGTTTGCTAGCAAATGAGAAATAGTGGGGTTGTACAAAACAACTTTTCCTGGCGAGGGTATTCTTCCTAGAACATGGATTTAAAGGATATCTGTGATCCTTACCACTGCTGCAGATCCCGAAGATCTGTGTGAGGTGTGAGATAACATATGCAGGGGCTAAAAACATCTCCGGCATCAGCCGCTTTCATTTTAAAACAAGAGAAAATGAAGCAGCGAGAAAATGAAGCAGCAAGAGAATGGGTGAAATATTTATTTAGGTATGGTGGAAAGTTGTATTCATCTGAGTCATGGTGATGCAGAAGGGCTGAGCACGGTGCCAGGGAGAGGTGTGGGAAACAACTGGAGGCAAGGCTAACAAGGAGGGTGCAATTAGGGGTGACAATTAGCCGGGCAATACTCGCTCACGCAGAGCCAGAATCAGCCTAAAATCAAACGTGGCAAAGGCAAAGCAGAGTGCAAAAAACCCTTCACCCACGGATGGCAGGTTTGTGTAAAACACTGCCAGAACATCCAGCTTTCCCCCCTCCACCATTCCTGCTCCTTTGCAGGACAATCCCTTCACAGAGAGTGAAATCTGCTGGGCTTTTTGATGTTGCCATCCACCGCCGAGGTTGCTTTCGGTGGTGTCGTTATTTATCAGCGCCAACGTCAGATTTCATTAATCCAACTCCTCAACACTTGTATCACGGCCGACAAAAATTCCCAGGGCTTTTGATTAAGCTGCAGAGCCCACGGAAGGTTCTGGAGGGTGGTGGTGGTGTGGTGTGGTCGCTGTCAGCGCTCACCAGCCATGGTCATTTTCAGGAGGTCCAACGCAAACCCAGCGGTGGTGAGATGTGGGGTGCTGGATTTGTGGCTCCCCATCCCAAATCCCTCTTGGAAAACGGGGGGATGAGAAGGGGTAAGGTTGGTAGGAAAGCACAAATGAGGCTGCTCAGAGCCTACCACCAAAAAAAAAAAAAAAAATTACAAAATGACATAAAATGAAAAATAAAAAGCGTAATGAAGCGAGAGGGGAAATGGTTTCTTTAATTTTATCTCGCACTTAAGAGATGAGTAAGAGCTAATGAAAGGGAGGGTAATTATAGCCCTGATAGTGCCTCTTGCACACGCTGGAACGTGGGGAAGGTTAACTCTGGCAAAGGGAGATCATACAAATCAAAGTGGCTGAGGGCACTCATGCATCGGCCTGTTTGATAAGATTGATAACTGTAACCAGTAGCTTAGGAGAATCGATTTCCACTGCCGGGGATCTCTCCGGATGCTCTCATCTTTTCTTCTGTTTACATGAAAGTGAAGCTTTAAAGATGTTTTATCATCTAATGGCGAATATGACACACAGTTACAAACGGAATCTTTTTTTAATCTCGGAATGGAAAATTTAAGCGGGGCAGTGATTCGCTTTAATTATGTATATTGAACAAATTTGAAGAGATGAGAAGAAACTTGTTTTTCAGCCCACTGAACCCAAGTGCTTGCCTGTAATCTAAAATGGATATCTAATTATTGTTTAACATTATTTATTTAGGAGGAGTTACGACCTCTAATTTGCCTTTAAATGATTAATTTAGTGTTTAAATAAAGCTCCTTTTATTTAATAATGTTTTCTTTAACCAATCTTCACTAATGTCAATAAACTCTTTGTTTAACCTTCTTAAAGGAAACATTTCCTCAGCTCTGAGACAATTATGAATTACCAAAACCCATATAGAAAAATGAGCTAAGTAATTATCTAATATTATTGCAGTGTGCTTAAGAAGGGAATATTCCACACCAATAACATAAGACGAGAGATGAAACAAGCTTTTCTAAATATTGAGTATTTTAAGCAGTCTGCCTCTTTTTGAGGCGATAAGGCAGCACAGAAATACCCCAAAATACTCACAGCTTGGCTAAATAAGCTCTGCCACTTCCATTAGCATCCTAAAAAGGTTCTTGGTTCATGTCCCAGGCACGAAAAAAAGCGGCACAAATATCCCCACTCCGTATGGAGGGAGATGGTCAGAGGCAACGCAGCACCTTCCTCCCATCCTGAGCCCTCAGCAGGTCACACTCACCTGCCCAGGGTAACTTTGCACCACCAGTGAGTTCCCCTGATGTCCAGGAGCAGAGGGAATGGGTCACACATGGGGCAAGGGACCACCAGTCATCTCTGAAACTCCTCTCCAGACCTTTGTCTGTTTTATGGAGCAGACTGCCACATTTATATCACAGTAGATACATTGGCCACTGGTTTTGAAAGCAAAGTGCTTTTGGGGGGTCATAGAATCATGGAATAAATTGAGTTGGAAGGAACTTTTGAAGCCCATGTGCTCCAACTCCCCTGCAACGAGCAGGGTCAGGTGTGACTGGTGAGCATTAACTGTGATGCATCATTCCTACACAATAAATTGTGTTTGTGAGAATGCAGGTGCTTTCCTGGCCTGGCTCAGATCCTCTGTGCTTTGCTCTGGAGCAGGCTGGAGCTTGGAAGATCTCAGGGAAAAACAGGCAGCACAAATAAATCCAAACTGATGTCCAAGGAGCCAGAAAGTGGCAGGAGGTAAGTGGAGGAGGAGAAAGAGGAGAGGCAGAGCTTGCAGGAGAAGCCAGATGGAACAGAAAAACCAGGAGTGGAAGAAAGTGCTGAGAAAGAGTAGGAGATACTCACTGCCCAGGGAGAAGAGGAGGAGAAAAGGTCCAGGTTGGAACAAAGAGGTCAGAACAACAGTGAAGGGCAGCATGGAAGCCACAGCAATGTAGATGGAAAAGGAAAAAGGACAAGAAGGAAAATTGGTGCGTGATAAACATTGATAGGAGCACTTGGCAGTAAGGAAGAAGATTGGGAAGGGAGTCTGGTGATTCAAAGGTTGTGAAGGGTTCTATGAACATGGATAGGAATTAGGAATGTGCTTAACTCTGCAATTCTTACTCCAGGGCTCTTGGAAAATGTGGTGGGTCAGTTTGAGGAGGCAGGAACCTGACCCCAGGGACAGATCATGGATTCAAGGATGGTGGAACTCCCACACCCAGCCAGGAGCAGAACTTCCTGCCTGCCAGAGACCGAGGAGTCACCCAGGGGTGTCACCACTCTCGCTCCCCAACACATCCCTGCTCTCTCTGCTCATCTGCTCTCAGTTTCTCCCTTGTCTGGAAAAATAGATTCCCCTTTGGAGCTTCTTTTTATTAATTTTTTTTTAACAACTGTCAGAGTTCTTGGCTATTTTCTGAAGTTTGGATTGTAGAGTTTCAAATTTTTCCCCAACCACATGGGCTAAGATCTCATCAGAGTTGTGGATATCTAGAAAACGGGAATCTCTAATTCAGTCTATCGTGCTGTCACACTGAGATGGCCCACTTGCAACTGCCTTGGTGGGAGAAATATCCATGAGCAGCTTATTCCTTCTCTCCCACCTTGTCCCAGCACTTGTCCCACATCCCCTGAAAAGTCAGAGTATCTGAGGTCCAGCTGATGCTATCAACACAACCAGAAATCTCTTTTAACACTCACCCACAAGCTGATCTCTGTGTAAGTGAGGATTTGGATCCACAACATGAATGAGGATGGTCTGGGAGGCCCCAGAGTCCCCTCCAGAGCTGGGATGAGCTGCCACCATGACACCTCCTCGATGCTGGAGCAGCACAAGTGGAGTGAAGACCTGAATCCTGCCTTCAGCTTTGCCCTTGTTCTCCATGCAGGTTCTCTTCCCACAAATGCAGCTGTGCCCACCAGTCCAGATGTTCCAGGAGGGACAAGACTCCCGCAGACCCTTTGAGAAAGGTGAAGGAAAAGCTGGTGAGCAACTCTGCGTCTTAAAATCTTCACCCCACAGCCCCCCTGAGCTGCTGCCCCCTGAGATGTGATGACCACAAGCACAATCTCAGCTGGGTCTCAGGTAAATAGGGAGGTGTGTTTGCTCTCAGGCAGCCCGAGGATGTTCAGTCCCTCCTCAACACAGCCTGGTAAAGAGGGATCTCATTTTAAATAGCCATTTCCCCCCGAGCTGCTGACCCCAGCAATGGCCAGCTGCTCATTCTGGGTCAAGAGGGACCTGTTTAGAAGGTCCTGCCCCACCTGGGATGCAGCAGGCACAAAAGTCCCTCAGGACTTGCTTGGCAGTGCAACAACATCCAGACCTGACCCACAATACCCACTGGAGTCCTCCCAAGGTTAGAAGATGACATAGTTTGTCCCAGCAGACACAGGAGGAATTTTCCCAAGAAAATCTCAAAAACCTGTGCTGTGATATGCAGAAGTCCTCTCTGTCAGCCAATGTGCAGTTCTCAAATAGGGACAGGACTCATACAACATTGTTATTATTAATATTATTATCATCATCATCATCATGTTAAAAATGTTGTATTGTGACTTTTTCGAACCCTAGACAGGCAAGAATAAAGTGAAGGATTTCTTGCATCCACCACTCTTTTGACAGGACTTGTACTGCACTCTGAGCTGCTAGAGAATCGTACTAACCTAAAATAAATAAATAACAAAACAAGTAAAAATTTATGAATCTAGCTAAAATAAAAACTGCTGGCTAGCAAAGAATCTACTTTACTTTCTCCCCTTACCCTTGCTTTTAATCAGCCCCACAAAATTCCCACTGCTTGCATTGATGGGAATGTGTAATATTGTTTGATGAATGAATAAAATATCAGGTAGGAAGTGTCTTGTTTGTCTGTGTGTTCATTATCACCTTCCCTGTCCCAGAGACTGTGCATGGACTGTGTGACTGGACCAGAGTGTTCTCCTCTGCTGGTCATTCACTGTTTGATTTGTGCTTGCAGCTGGAAGCTCTGGACATAGGTTAAGATCGAAGGTGTTTGATGCTGTACAAACAGCAAATAAAAAGATAATCCCTCCAGAATAAGTTCAGAGTTTTGCCAGATTTTGCTCTTCCCTGAGCATCTTTATTTTAAATCTGAAGCAGGGGGTAGTTTAGGTGATAAATCATCGTTTTTCCCTCTTTTTCCCCTTTGTAATTATTCAAACTGACACCTTTATGGATTTTGCTGTGGGGCTGTAAACTCACTTAGATTGTGTTGATCAACTTCTACTGTGAAGTGCAGAATATGAAGCTGTTCTGGGAAGTGGGGGGGAAAGCCAATTCAAAATAGAAAGTTTTTTTGAAAGACATGCAAAACCCCTTAAGACTTGTAACCACTCTCACTTGAAGAGCTGTGCAAGAATCCCTTCCCTCAATTCTCTGTTTAATCTCTCCTTTTCTAAGCAGGTAACCTCAGATTATTTACCAGCATCTCATTTCTAACTCACAAGAAACTCCTGGAAGCCAGGAAAAAAAATACTCTCCATCAGCCTGTTTTTGTTTTGCTCTCGTGTTTATTTTCATCTTAACATTAATTGCCCCATAATATCTGCTTGGTTTTATCAATTAGTCTTTGCAGTGGGAAAATATTTTAGCTCCTAATACAGTGTAATGATTTTTTTCCCTATTTGCCAAGGGGGTTATTAATAAATGTCCCCACTGGGGTTACAACTGTGGTGCTCTGGTGTTTGCTTTAGGGGAAATGAGGGATTGGAGGAAAATCCTAACCAAACGGAGCTATAATTAGAGGGAAAGCAGCTGCAATTAGAAGTATATGTTCAACGACACTTGGGGACAAACCTCCCCTCGACTCGGGCAGGGGTGGCAGCACAGACTCTGATGCTGAAAAGAAAAGGGGAAAAACTCTTGGTTTTCCTGTTTCTCCAGGTTAAAAACACCAGGAGGGTTTGGTTTTTTTTTCCAGCAGAGGAGTGCTGGTCTGGCAAAGCCAGCAGCAGCCTCCTCCAAGCCTGGATTTCACCCTGATCTCTCACTCCTCACTATTTATTTAGCCTGAACTGCTGCCACCAGCTCTGCTGGGCTCTCTGGGAAGCTGCCAGCCCAGCAGCCCCTTCAAGTGACACATTTCAGAGCACATCAGACATCCACACTGTGTTCCACAGAGCTCTCTCCTGCGGCTGCAGGTACTCCAAGGCTGGGTGGTGAATCCTGGCAGACTTCATTCTTCCTCCCTGCTGCTGCAACAGACTTTGTTCAGGAAGGAAAAAACAGCCACCATCCCTCTGGCTTTGCTGCCTGCTACAAATCTAAATTCTCCAGTAGCAGGGAGCAAGGCAGCTCGTAGGCTGTCCCAGCAAAATTCAATCTTGTCGGCAGATATGAGTTTCTGGAAAGCCAAACTGGAAGAAATTCTGCAGCCTGTTGGGAATTCAGACAGGTTAAAATGTTAGGGCTTGATTTTATCAATTAGCCCAACAAGAAGTTTAACAATAAGCAGCAAGGACACATAGGGAATTAAAAAAATGCAGCAGATGTGCAGTACTGCTTAATATGGCTTTTAGCTTAATTCATCTCATTGCAGAAATCTGTAATTCTCATGGTTTGGGTTCTGAACAACAGCTACTGATGTAACCTTTTGTCTTTCCCTGGGTTTTGTTGGTCAAAAAAAAAAACAACCCCAAAAAAAAACTTCAAACAACAAATAAAACAACCAAATAATTACTATTGTACCACTATTAGCTTTGAGGATTTACAGCTTTGCTTCTTTCACAGCAGAGATTGGAAGTAATAGAATTTACTCTGGGAAAACCTGACTGTGTCCCTGCAAGCCTCTGTAGGGATTCTTGTATTGGGGTCCCAAATAAGTGCCCCATATCCAGTAGGTAGCAGATTGTTTCAGCATAAACTGGCTGGTTTTGGAGGCCCTCTGAGAGACAGAACCCAAGGGAACAGCTGGAGCTGTGTCCAGGGAGGTTTAGGTTGGATATTAGGAAAAAAATCTTCCCCAGAGGGTGTTGGGCACTGCCCAGGCTCCCCAGGGAATGGGCACAGCCCCAAGGCTGCCAGAGCTCCAGGAGTGTTTGGACAATGCTGCCAGGGGTGCTCAGGGTGGGATTGTTGGGGTGTCAGTGCAGGGCAGGAGGGGAACTCTGATCCTTGTATATGTAGAATATCCAGGATATTCTATTCTATTCTATTCTATTCTATTCTATTCTANCCATTCCATTCCATTCCATTCCATTCCATTCCATTCCATTCCATTCCATTCCATTCCATTCTTACACCTCCAACCCCATCACGCCTGCAGAAAACACACAAAGCAGCAGTAAAATGCAAGGACGTGTCACACTCTTGTCCTCCACCACCGACAGGTGACACAGGTCATCCTGGTGCTGGCTGCGCAAGAAAGCAGGTTTCCCCAAATATCCCCAAAATAGCAACCTCACTCCTGCAGATGGCTGAGCACCAGAAAAGGCACCCAAATGAAGATGGAGCTTGTTGCCCTTCCCCAGAAAAGCACCTCCTCCAGATCCTGGATCTCTGTGTTTTGACCAGAGAAGATGAGTTCTGGTGGAGCTGGGGACTACTGCTTTTGTAGTGGGAATATAGAGAAATTAAAGGAAAACCATGGAAAACCAACCTGAGGGCTGTGTTCAAAATCCACTGCTGAACATCTTCCCTGGATTCACAGTCTGTAGGACAGTGTGGGTGGAACATCCACCACCATGGGTTTGGAGCCAGGAGCACTGTCCTGCTCCAGGTATTTGTATTTGACACCTCACTCATAATTCCACCAAAGCACCCAGCAGCTGCATGGAAGAGCTGGGAGCTGAACCTGCACATCTCAGCACCTTCTGCTGTAAACCAAATATTTCTGTCCCTGGAAAAGCAAAGACAATCTTTCCATCGACTCTGGGAAGGCTGAGCTGGTGTCTGCTTTGCTTCCTGGTCACAGCTAAAGATTTCCTCAAAACCAGAACCTTCCCAAATTGCCATCAAATAACCAATTCTAGAGACATGGGACAACATTTGGTTTCTTTTATTTCCTTCTTATCCTTCAGGGGAGGAGGGTGGGTGTAATTATGTGTCTTTCCATAGAACCACAGAATGGTTTGGGTTAGAAAGGACCTGAAAACTCATCTCATTCCAACCCCTGCCGTGGGCAGGGACACCTTCCACTGTCCCAGGTTGCTCCAAGCCCTGTCCAACCTGGCCTTGGACACTGCCAGGGAATATTCTTCCATGTTGGCCCTTAATGTCAGACACACCATTTGCACATTCTCTGTGTGTATTCTAGGCCTTTCACTCTCCAAGAAGTTTACAATTGGTTTTAAAAGTTGTTTTGGAGGGATAAGCATTATTCCAGGGATGTGTGTGCACACACACAAATGTGTTTAGTACCCTGTGGATCCACACACACTCAATAAACACATGTGGTGCTCTGTATCTAACCATAGAGCTCGGCACTGGGCCCTTTCCCCACTGTGCTTGAGGGTCTAAAATGAACAACAGGCTTTTAAAGCTACATTTATTACCTTGCCACCGCCAGGAACAGCCCAACCCCGTGCAGCCGCTTTGACACAGACGTTAATTTTCACTTGCAGCTGTGGCAATTAGAAAGTGTACTTAATAGAGTGTCATGTTAATTGTTGCAGAGTTAACCAATTTCTCCATTTAATTGTCAATTGATTAACCTATTGAAATGGTAAGTGACTCAGTTTCCTTCCAGAACAAACAGCAGCCACATATTGTAGCTTCATCCAGCTGGAGGGGGTACTCTGTGATTTGCTCAGCCTCAATGTGCTGGTATTTTTCTACACCTCCCTGAGCTTTTAATTAGATGAGCCAATTTTACATGTATTTGTCTGCTGGAAAGGTTATCTGTGCCGGAGCTGACCTGCAGAGACAAGGTTGAGCCTAGCAGTCTTAATAGAAAAGGATTTCAGCTATGACTGCTGTACTTGATTGCATTGTAATGGTAATTAACTTGAGACTTTGCCTCCCTCAATGTTTTTTTGTAGCTTTAACTATGCAATGAGATGTTTCCTCTGTCATATATATGCACTTATTAGGCTCTCATTGGATTCTAATATGCATGCAAATAGTCAAGAGTTTCTTAAGGCTAATACTACACTATGTAGATTGTAGTGCCATTAAGTCACTACAAAGATGTAGCCTGCAGCAAACTTATAAGACTTTTTTTCCTTTCCTTTTTCTGTGAGCTCATGCGAGGGCTTGATTTTCCATTTTTGTACTTTTTTTCCCCAACCTAAAGCAGAAAAAATTTCCTCCACGTACTTTCCATCTGCAGCATTCTTCACACCAGGGCTCGCTCTAGCAACTTTCCCTTCCCCTAAAAAAGTGCTCGTGTTTTAAAAGGAAGACCCCGACGTCCTCAATTCAGTTTTTCAAGTTGGATTGTAATCCATGCCCATTCCGAGTCCTTTCTGGGAGCGGCTCGTTTGAAAGCCCTCGGTATCTCCTGTGTTCCTGCATGTTCTTTTACAGTACGGCGCTGTCATTTAATTACGAGACAATCCCCCACAACTGAGCAAGCATTTTCATCATTGATAATGTTGGTAGCAGGCAACTGAGACAAAATGATTACAAACCTATGTTGCGCTCAATAGTCCTTTAGAGGATTTCTCTCTTAATAGTCCTGGCTCATTCATGTTTGGTTCAGTACATTTGTTCTTTAAAAAAGGCGTAGATTAGAAGAGTTTCAGGGTAGGTTAATAACTCAACTGAAAATGGCTGCTTGCATTGTCCAAGCCTGTTCCTGCAGTTGCCTGGTGCTTTCTTCAGTTCTTCCACACTGCAGCTTTGGCCCAGTTGGTAAACAGCTTAAGTCCAGACATCTTTTCATTCTCCGGCGCAGCGGATTGAAATAAAAATGCATATAAGTGGCGACTGACTGGCGCTGGCCTGACAATAGCCTGTAACATTATGCAAGGGTATTTACATAGGAATAAGGCCTTGGTAAAGAAGACAGGGGCAATTAATGACCAGGGCCACACATATAAGGAAAGTTTGTCCAATCTTTTCTTCAGTAAAGATCTTTTGTAAAGTGCTATGGAAACTCATGGAGGCCCCCAAACAGACTAGGAGAGGGACTTTCGTGGTGGGGTTTTTTGGTTTCTTTTTTTAGCTTGGAGTTAAAAGGGCCAAATTTTGTAGAGGTTAAATGTAATTCTTCCATGGTGTCGAATTTTTACTATTGTCTTTTTTTTTTTCTTTTTTTTTTTCCCCACAGGATTCAGGTTTGCTTGGCTTTTTCCCTAGGTGAACACGTGGAATAAAGAAATAATATGAATGATGTGCCTCAGCCAGGCAGGGTGGTGGAAGTGAAAGATTTGGAGGAGACCTGTCACAATGCTTGACTCCTCCTGCTAGCAGAGGTTTGGAATCTCAGCTAATTTGTAAGCACTTAGGGCCTGACTCTGACCCCTCTTACACCCCAGCAGAACTGCTGGGGCTGCCAAGATGCTTCCCAACTTCTGAATTCATCTTTTCCCCTCGTTTTATCCAGATGGATTTGGCCATGAGTGATTCTGACAAAGCAAGGAAGCCCCAAGCTCTGGCTCCGGGTGCCAAGGGCAGAACAGTGGGTGCTGCGGGGACATAGCCCAGGGCAGAATTTAACCCCATCCCACCAGATGGAAAAATCTCCCCCGGGCTTGCAGACACAAATAATGAGCCCCTTTCCCTGGGGAAGAGCAGCCCACAGCCACTCGGGGCAAGGATGGCACAAAAGAGCTGCAGCTGATGGTGCCTCCTGCACCTGCAAGGCTTTGAGTCGTGGGTTTGTGCATCTTGTCAGAGTGTGGGCACAGCGCTTTGGGTCTGAAACCACCCTGACAGGGCTCCTGAGAGCCTTGTCACCAACACCCTGCACCCCTTTGGTCTCTCTTTGTCCCTCCCAGGATATTCAAGCTGTCCTCTACATCTTCCCTGCCCACGTGGAAGTGTTTTCCGTGAGCTGCCATGGCACATCTCTGGATGGCAGCTCGAGTATTCCCACATTAGCCTGGCAACATTAATTTCAGGTCCATCTGTTGGTGTTTAGTGACTTTGCTCTTTTTCTAATGACCACGGAGGGCTGATTCTGTGACGTTTTTGACATTCTATTCAGAGGACTGTAGGTCTCTACCTTGAAAGCAGAGCTGGGATCCTCCTTCTCAATCCATTTATGTGTCCAAGAAGTCAGACCTTTGGTTGGTATCAATGAGTAAAACCCCATGGATACCTCTAAGTTCTGCCAGGCTTTTACACCATTTCCTGATATACTACTGAATCCTTTTCCTCTCAGGTAGAGATTCTTAGAGCGGAATATAACTCCAAAAAGAGAGATTTCTCAGGACCACCTGACGTTCCATTTTCTTTCTTTAAAATATTTTTTAGAATCAAGTCTCCCATGGAGATTTATTCTTAAAATGCTTGCTGGACATTGAGGAGAGGAACATAAATGTTGCTACCACACGTGCTTGGTTCCTACAAGAGGAGCAAGGAGCAGGGAATGTGTTTCTGCTGCAGCCCCAGAAAGCTGCAGAAATCAATGCTTCATTCAAGGCTATTGATCAGTACTAAATTAATTAGACTTCAAGGCTTATGGCAGTTGATAAGACAACTTGTTAATTTAGTCAATGATAGTGTTTTCCCTAAAGCAGCAAATACCCTCTTGCTCGGAAAAGACATTTCTAGCACTTGCTACTCAACTTTTTTTTGCTCCCCCTTGGTTTTATTAAAAAAAAAAAAGGAAAATAAATTCACTTTACATTTAAATTAAGATAAGAATTGGACGAGGAGCTGCTTCCATTTACCCCTATTTCCCTTCCTTTTCTCCAACATGGAAGCGGGGTGTCGATAACATCTGATGTAATTTAATAGGACGGCACCATAACATTCAGCTCCTTCGGCCCCAGCCCGTTGAAGGGGGATGTTCTTTTGGGAAATCTGCTGGGGAGAGGAGGGAGGAGGGAGCAAAGCCACTTTCTGCATGTGGGTTGGTCGCTTTTTTAATGGCAAACCCAGGGTTTTTCCTTCCCAGACTACGAGGATGCCCACGGCCACCGACAAAGGCACGGCCGGTCCGGAGCGGTGAATGAGATGAAGATATCCCAGAATACCCTGGACATGGGGCTGTACTTCCTGCTGGCTGGGAAGGACAAAAGGACAAAACCCAAGGAGTGCCGGGGTCCCACCACCAGCTCCTGGAGGCTCCAGTCTGCTACCAGCAGCACTCCAACCCTCGGAGAATGCTAATAAGCCACTGAAGAGCTCAGCTTTCCTGCCATAATTCTATAGCGCCGTTGAGGACCCCATAGTGTTCACTAAATAAAGACAACTAATTGAGAATTTTTTGCACATTTTGCTCAGTGGACTTGTTGTTCAGGCGGTTGGTTGGGGAGAATGTCCCCCTACTGACAACAGGGGCCGATTGTTTTGGCAGCCGCCGGGTTAGCGCCATTGCCCAGGTCTGAGGCTGACTTTCCAAGTATGACAAAAATGTTTAATTTCGGAATTTTTTTTTTGTTTGTTTTTAATTATGTGGCTGGGAATTATTTGGGCTATGTGGAGAGTAGGCCGTCCAGTGTTCACGTGACAAAATAGGAAAAATTTTTAAAATTGCTGGCAGAGTTTCTCAGAATAAAATCTTTGGTCTTTCTCTGCCTCTGTTTCCCCCCCACCACCTTTTTTTTTCTTTATTTTCTATGGCGAGGCCGACATTTTTGTGTCTGCAGGTGACACTTTGATTGAAACTAAAATTAATAAATCAGCTGAAAAGCTCACACCTACAGCTCACAGCAGGGCCTTGAAAACACGGTTATAAAGGGAGCTTTATGCCCTTGTGTAAAGAAGGAATAAATTACAGAAGCACTTGTTGCCCTTGGACTCGATTTTGCTTTGCAGGCTGGTATCTTATTTTTGGAGCTTATTGTTAATCAACAGGTTCCTTGTAGGTTTAGCAGGTGACTTTGTTATTAATCTCCTATTTGACCACTATAGCATATTAATGAGGTAGCTCCTGGATGTGGCTGTGTCTCCAGCACAAGGAATTAGTTTAAAAGGTGCACTCTTTACTCAATTGCCCACAGTTAATGATGCTGCAGCCCAAATGCAAAGTAGCATTTTCTACAGCTTGTGTAGCATTAAGAGTGTTTTACTAACATTATGTTCCTCACTGTGCTTTTCTTCTGTTGTATACTTATTTCTTCTCCATGGAGGGCTATTATCAGGCTTACTGGTCCTTCCTTCTCTTTATATTTTGGGGGGTTTTCTTAGTTTTTTATTCCCCTAACAAAATCAAGAAATTATATATAAATGACAAAATGATATCCTTTCTTATTAATGTGCACCTTGGTTTTAATTAAACAATTCCAGAGCGCTTTGGAGTACCACTGGATTTAAGTAAAACGCTCGGCTCAACATTTCCCTTCAAAACTGGCTTAATAAATATCATTATAAAGTGCAGGAATTCAACCAGCCCCATTTCACCTTGTATTTTGGGTCTGATTTAAGCTTGGAGTGAGGATACCTATAGGGGTACTTTGAGAACATAAAGAAAAGCTGAGGATTTAAGACTTAAATTTGTAATTACCGGGATCTGCCGAAATACATAATATTATGAGCCGGGCTACAAAACACCCTGGTGGAAACAACAGCTTTGTTGTAATACAGTAATTTCCACATTCCAAGGAACGTGCTCTGCCTTAGATGGTTATTATTGGCGTTTGCTTTCATAACTTTCAGACGTGTGGTCTACCTCCCAAACAGATACATTTTCCTATTTAAATTAGCACTGTCAGGCTTATGCCTGCAGATTCCCAGCATTTTTTTTTTTTAATGAGGACTCTCACATGCAACTGCATATTTGTGTCAGGTTAGATGTCAGCCTTGAGTTTTAGCCTGAACCGTAAAATATGTGTCTTTTATGGATTAAGTTCAAAGTTATCACATTACTTTAGCTTGGTACTTTGGTATTTGTCTTCTTTGGCCTCTTTTAATTGGGATATATATATTTTTTTTTTTTTAAAGGTAGAAGAAACGAAGTCTGATAGACTGTATGTGTAAGAGAAAAGTTATTTAAGGTATTAGTAATGTGTTTACTACAGGCAGCAAGAGTTAGGTGTTGGCCCCTTCTGCCTCTTGCATAAAAGACTGTGGAAGATGTGCAGCCCATATTCAAAGTCACATTAGAATTTTGGTTTATATTTTCAGAAATTAAAGTCAATTTAATTCTGCAGCCATCACACAGTGCTCAGTTTGAGCCTCTGACAAGGGCTCAGCCAAAAATGCCCCAAAACGATGGACTGGAGTGAAGCATCCCCATGGGCAACCAGACATCCCTGGTTTCGCGGGGACAATCTATGGGGGAAAGAGGGAATTCACCTGCAGACCCTACAGCATCCTGGCCCCAGAGAGGATATGATGAACAATCATGAGGGAAACACCCAGAAACACACTGAGAAACTTGGATCTCATCCAAGGTGCTCCCAGCAGAGGACGTGTCCAGCTCATGCCTGTACCTCTGAGTCTCCCCAGTATGAGCTGATAGGGCTCATTTTCAGACAACAATAATTCAACAAGTTAGCTTCTTAGAACCAAAGGGAGATCTTCCCCATTTCAAGGCAAAAAAATTACCTAATCACACTTGGGAGAAAAAAAAAAAAACAAAACACATAGAAGGGTGGTTTTGAGCTCTGAGAACACACACAGTAATTACTGCTGACTTCATATTGTGTTTTATTTTTAAGCAACCACCATTTAAGCGCTTGTGGCGGATTGCTGTTCAGGGGTTTTGTGTTGTGGTCTTGTTTGTCAGGGCTCAAGGAAGAGAGAATTTTTACGGCACAGGCACAGCCCCCTGTAAATCAGGGCTGGTCGTTAAAACACCCTTCAGTGAAGTGGTGTTAGCAGGGGCTGCTGCACAGCCTATTTCTAAGGAGGAATCCTTAATGTAACACACATTTGGGAGCTCTTCCCATCCCCAGCCCCCATCGCCCCCAGAGCTACTTACAGCACAAGGAGGTTTGAGCTTATTTTGTCTTTTCACAACTTAGCAAGATCAGACACATTTCTGCAATGCATATGCAGATTTTACCTCTTGTTACTTTCTCTAATGAGCTTTCACTTAATCAATTTGACAGTAGCCTTTCTTCCTTTTTGCTTCGCATCCACTAGGAAAGTATTCAGGAAAAAGTGTTAACAGTTTCAAGGGGTATTAGCAAAATGAAATGGTGGCGCAGCCAAATTTAGGAAGATCGCAAGAGTGCTTTAAGAAAAGAGGAAAAAAAAAGAAAAAAGAAGTTAAAATGGGGGATGTGGATTTAACAAGAATGTTTGTCTAGGAAATGAGCACGACTGCAGACACCACTTTTATTTTCCTGCAAATAATTTTAAAATTGTGCTAATAATGAGCAGAGAAATCCTGATTCCATGTAATTATCTGGGTTATAGAAACAAGCGTAGGAACTTTCCTTGATAATATGTAACTGCTCGGAAAATTAAAATATCCTCTTTAATAGGCTGTTGAGTGCAGGCTCCATTTTGAGCCAGTCATGCAGGACAGGGATGCTGGTAGTCCCTGTGACCTGCAGAGTTGTCTGCAGAGCCCTGTAAATTCTACATACCCAGGTTATCAAAGGCAGCTACATATTTAATTCCTGCGAGGGTTTCATAGAATCCCAGAATGGTTTGGGTGGGAAGGGACCTTAAAGATCATCTTGTTCCAATCCCTGCCATGGCAGGGACACCTTCCACTATCCCAGGTTGCTCCCAGCCCTGTCCAACCTGGCCTTGGACACTTCCAGGGATGAAGCAACCTCACCAGGGTCTCACCACCCTTGGAATCAAGAATTCCTTCCCTTCTAACCCTGCCCTCTGTCAGTTAAAGCCATTCCCACTGATCCATGTCTCAGTCCCTCTCCAGCTCTCCTGGAGCCCCTTTAGGCACTGGAAGGGCTCTAGGATCTCCCTGGAGCCTGCTCTTCTCCAGGACACCCTGGGTTTCACAGCATCCACTTGCTGCTAAAATGCACCCACAGACACAGATGCCCGTGCTCTGCAAGGCCTGAGAAACCAAACCAGGAGGGAATCACCCCAAATTGGATGTGCAGCAGGTCTCTGAGTCAGCACTTGCTCACTCAATGTCATCACTAAGCTGAGGGCACCACTCAGGCATTAAGTTCATAATAGCAAAGTGACAAAGGACTGCTGACATCACCTTGTTGACAAGGAACATGGAGCTTTAGCCAGGGCTTTGGTGACAGCCACAGCCTGCAGGAAGAGGGGAGAAGGAAAACCCTCCTGGGTGAATGGCTTGGGATTCCCCCAATCATAAGTCCACTGGGGTCTCCTGGCCTGGCCTGGTTGTCAGAGAAAAAATTCAGAGCCCAATTCCTGCTCATCAAGGGCTTCATGTGAAGTAACCAGGTCACTTCACATATGACCCATGGTACCAGAGCCCAGTTTGCAGGATTAGACATACAGGGAGTGGGGATGGACCTAAGGAAAGGATTTTCCTTTCTCTTCATGAGAAATTCATATCTTGATGCCATGGAAGATGCAGCTTTTATTCATGGGTTTCTGTCCCTGGCTACCAACAACCCTTCAGCTGATATTCTGTTTCTTCTCTAAAATGAATTCCTTCCTGCCTGCCCCCCAAGCCAGAAAAAGTCTACTTTTCTGCCCAACACTGAGCAGCTCCATCACAAGACACATAATTAACAAATCTATCAGAATGTGGATTTCCCCACTGCCACAGCTAGCTGTGATACCCAAATATCTGGTAAGAAAACATGGCTGTCATTAGTGGACACTGAATCTCATTTTCAACATCATTGCCTTCAAACTGAAGGATTAAGTCCCAAAAAGTGCTCCAAGGGTCTGCTTCAGCAAGTGGGGTGCTAATGGCATAGTTTTTATGTACTTTTGATGCTATTTTGCCCCGTTACAAATTGAGAGTGGGGTTCAGACAAAGTGTGCTCGTTGGGAGAAACAACAAAACGTTGTGGAGCTGAACGTCACAGGGCAGAGCAAAGGGGGAAGACTCAGACCCAGAGAGGCTTTAGCTGGGCTTTGCTTTCCTGGCACTGTTTCCATCCCAAAACAGGGGACCACACCACCGCGGAGCCAGGGTATGTGCTGCAACAGGAGTTCTCCAAAATCACTCTTTTCAAATATTTTATTCTGATCTCCTTTTTAAGCCAGGGTCCCAAACCTTTAAATCAGAGGCAATTTTGTTTTCCTAGCTGTCAGCAATATTTTGGCTATTTTAAGAATGTAGGACAGGGTTAAGGATTAGTACCAGCATTTCTTTTCTGTGTATCAGAGCTGCTTAGCAGTAATTAATTAGGACATTGGGTTTTGTACTCTTGGTTCAGGTCATTTGCCTATGAGCAGCTCAAGCCTTTTACAAAGGCACGCTGCATATGTTTCTGGGTACCTTTTTGAGAGAAGATTTAAATTGGCCAGATGAATAATACTTTGCTACAAGTGTTTTGCCCTAGGCAAAAAAGGTTTTCTTCATATTATCATCGCCCCGAGCTGGAATCCTCAAGCTTGATGTGACTGGTGTTATACTGTCACATGGCAATGATGTAAGAACAGGAGCTCTCTGTGTCAGACAAATCTGGATTTAGGGGAATTATAGCAGATGTTGCAAAATGGCAACAGTTTAGCAAGTTCCTTTCATCCCTTGGTTGGGAGGCAGGTCCACAAAGTACACCCAGACAGAGAAGAATGTTATCTTTGATCCCTTTCACTCCGGGGCGAGGAGACTCCACCCGATGAGGGATGCAGCGAGGCTGGAAATAAAAATAAATTTACAGTAGCTTTTCGCTTGGCAGTATGGAAATTGGCCATTATTTATTCATGCTGTTTGCCCAGACATGTATAAAAGATTTTTATCAGGGGGTAGCGTGTATTGTGCGCTATAAACAGATTAGGGCACTCAATATTAAGATTAATGGCATGGAAAAACACTTGGAAATTTGTGTGTGGTTAGATTGCAGGGAAGACTTGCAGCTCCTCTCCACCATGTGTGCATGGACAGTGGCACAGGGATAATGTCCTGCCGTGGCTATAAGGAGGGAAGGAATATAATTGCCTCTGATAAAAAGATACAAAACTTAAACGTTGCAGGATATCACATCAGCTTTATCCAGCATGTAGGATTTTTTTTTTTTTTTTAATGAAAGAAACTGGGAATGTGTCTATTCACCTTCATTTGGGCAAACAACTCATTTGTCCCTACACAGAAACTGAACACATGATGACAACGTGACAGACCCTGTTTACCACAGGAAAGCACCACCTGCGGTGAACAAAACAGGCCAGTGTAGGACAAGCAGTAATTCTTTTCATGAGTTTAAACCTGATTGGAATTTGGTCACAATTTGCAGGATATTTCTTAAATTGGTTGGTTCATTAGAAATAAAAAAAAAACCCCAAAAAAAACCAAACAAACAAATAAAAAAAAAAATCCACCACCCATTTGGTGACAGGCACAAAACCACCCCAGTGTTTGATTAGGTTTTATTAAAAAATCATTTTCTACTACCTGAAAGCAGCAAGGAGTCAGAGATGTATGGGATGGGCACGGCTGCTCACACTGGACAACCTCTCAACCAATGTCCTCATGGCCACAGCCACACTGCCCAAAGCCACCACACCCTCATCCTCAGTTGCACTGATCATCCATCCCTGGAGGAGCTGAACCAGAGGGTTTCAGGCACAGGACTGATAACAGCTGTGGTTTTTATTGACACCTCACCTGCCTGAACATGCAGTGCTCATTTTTAAGAGCAGAAATCCAGCTGGATTCAGCTCAGGAAGGTATCTAGGGGCAATCTCAAATTTGGATATTGGCGTCATGGCGCTGCACTTCTGTTCACACACCAGCTTAAAGTCTGTACCACAGAATTTGGCTCTTGCCCTGCATATGGTGCACCATGTCTGAGCCATACAGGACATGCTGGTGGAGAAAGTGGTGTCAGAGCTCTGACACAGCTTTCCCTTGGGTGTCTGCAGTCATCTGAGAACCTCACACCTGTGAGATGTCAGCAGGACCTGGCTGCTCTGGCACAGGCAGCCCACAGAAGCTGTGGCTGTCCCTGGATCCCTGGGAGTGTCCAAGGCCAGGTTGGACAGGGCTTGGAGCAACCTGGGATAGTGGAAGGTGTCCCTGCCATGGCAGGGGGTTGGGACTGGATGGTCTTTCAGGTCCCTTCCAACCCAAACCATTCTGTGATTCTGGGATTCTTTGACCCAGCTGGGACACAGCTGCTGTGTTCATCAGTGGCCTTTTGGTACCATCTTAAGGAAATCACCCCCAAGCTGTGCTGCTCACTGCAGAACAGAATTCCCTTCCTCACCTCATTTTGAATACTTCAAACCAGAGCAGATCTGCAGCAGCCAGGCCAGGCTGACCCCACCACCTTCTTGTTTCTGTCTCTAAGCTGACCTGTGCCCAGGTCTGCTCTTGGTCCTCCACACCAAGGTGCCATTTGTGATGCGAGATCCTAAATTTTACCACTCCAAAGTAAATACCTGCTCCTGTCTGCCCCCCAGACCCCTTATGCAGGCAATTCTGCCCGTGGAGAGCACCACAGAGCCCATGCAGGCAGTAAACTCATCTGTCAGGAGACCCCTGGGATCCTTACAGCACAGTTCTGACCCTCTGCATCCTCCCATGGAACCAAAACCCAACGAAGGAGAGGCTGCAATGAACATTTTTCCAAGCACAAAGCCAAAACCTTTAATTGTGGCCACCAGGCAGATCGATGCCACCATCATGGTGTGGCCAAAACCACACACAACAGTCACAGCACAAAATTGGTCACGCCACTCACGGCCCCAGCCCCGTGTGCTGGGAATCAGAGGTGTTATAAGGAAAACATGGGATCAGCACACATTCCCATTCAAGATGCCTAATCTTGTCTACACTCAAAATGGCACCGGCTAAAATTGGTTTTCAATTGATTTAAGTTCACTGGCACAAAGCCCTGTGTAGACATTCTTAAATGGGTTTAAAAATGGCTTATCAATTTAGCTTAAGACACTTAGTAGCTAAACTAAGCTAAATCGGTATAAGCCAGGTTTAAATTGATTTATGATGTCCACAAAGAGTTTTGCACTGGTTTAACTAAATTGCTTTAAAAACACACCGCCACTTTAGCCTTCAAAAGTGAGTGCCTACGAGTGTAAGGATTTAGGGTAAATGTCTTTAAAAGTGCCTAAATATCTGAGGAGCTTATGCCCCTTTTCCCTAAACAGACTTAGGCTCTCCGAAATCAGAAACTGTCCTTTGTAACTGCTACTCCAAAACTCCCCCCTCACCCCCCAAAAAAGTGGGGGGAAAAGGGTCAGATTCTCCATGGAGTAAATTAGAGAGATATCTCCCATTTTACATCAGCTAGAGGAACACGAAGCCCTGCCTCAAATTTTTAAAGGGAAAATAAAATTGTCTGAAACCCCAGGTTTTGGGAGGCTTGTGCTTTTTTTTTTTTTTTTTTTTGGCCAATTTTTATTTTTCTTTTCCCTCCCTAGGTACGGTAGGTCCATATGATCCCCATATATTGAAATAATCCCATCGCTGCTCGCAGCATCCCTGCACACCACAGTAACTCAGGCTTTTATGTTGACGTGCACAGTCACAGTTTGGAAGATATTTGAGTGCTCGTAGCCACATCTGTTGTTTTCTCTCTTAATGATTTGCAGTTAGCCAAAATAATAGAAAGCAGGCAGAGCTTTTTAATATTGGCTTGCTTGACATGAGCCTATCTCAGTCAAAATGTTTATTCTGCAGTGCTCCCGCTAGCTCTGGAAATTCATGTATCTATATGTATTTGCGTGTTTTGCTTGACTAGGCACAAATTATGCTCTCAACTGGAAATATCACAAGTGTAAATAATTTGGAGACATAAGTGTCTGAGCGAAACTCATGTAAAAGCTATTTGTTTTATGGATTTTGATCTCCAAAGTTTAAAATATGAGCAAACTTTTCATTAAGGGTTTTGCCATTTGTTTGAACACTCCTGTAGTAATTGGAAATGCAACAATTGTTTAAAAGTGGCATTGTCCATGAAAAGATTTAGTGAGGGATGAAGAAATTTCTTGAACCTAAAGACATAATCTGGTGATCCAATTCTCCCCACTGTGTCCATTCCCGTGAAACTCCATTTACTTTCTCCTATCCGTCACCAGCTCCCCCGCATCCCACCTAGCCAATCCTCTAGGTTTCCCACATTGTTTCCCCTTTTGTCTTTTCAGTCCAAACAGAAGAACAACAGACAAGGTTTCGAAGGGCAGGGAGCATCAGGGGCTGGAAGAGAATGGCTAAGATGAGGGTCAGAGTCCCAGCCCTACTGCCAACAGTTACTAGGGTTTGTGCTGCCTGGCTGGGCAGTGTTCAAAGACTTTGCTGGGCTTTGTTCCACTGTGTAGGGATTAGGCCTGGCGGTCTGAGAATTTGCCTTCTAATTA
Source organism: Grantiella picta (assembly GCA_013397955.1). Classification (NCBI taxonomy): domain Eukaryota; kingdom Metazoa; phylum Chordata; class Aves; order Passeriformes; family Meliphagidae; genus Grantiella; species Grantiella picta. Next base: position 130,306 of record VZRM01002155.1, on the reverse strand, counting down.
AAAAGGATAAAAGATAGAAGTAGCATTAGACTAAAACATAGCAGTGATACTTCACAGGCTTTTTTTTTTTTTTGTAGTCACAAGACAACGCACGAAGTTGTCAGGTTGTTTTATTTCTTTTGTTTTCTGTGCGATTAAAAAAAAAAAATCATAATACAGAGAAGGGAGGGGAGGAGGAAAAGTTTTGAAACTCTTCCCAGCTGTTCCATATGGTGAGTGAAGGCTGAATTTCTGTGTGCACTGTGGCAATTTTGCTCACTGGCTATTGCATTTATTGACAAGGATTACACCAGCTCCCTATCACATCCTTTAACGCTGTACCAAAAGGTGAGGGAATTCCCCACGTCATCCCGGCCGAAGGAGACTGCAGGAAACCTGAATTTCTTCTTCCACAACCTCTCCTTGTTTTCCCCCCTCTGCTTAGCCTCATTAGGGACACTCAAAACCAGCCACAAACCCTCCCCTCAAATTAACTGGGATATATTATTTTACCCGTGCAATGTGGAAAATGCCAGAGGCCACATCCAGATAGCTTATAGCACCGCTTTAATTATCCTTAAAAAAAAAAAAAATCCTGCGTTCCGAGCAGGAAGGGGAGGCCAAATCCCCACAAGCTGTTACTCGTGTGAGTAATCCCGTCTCCTGCAAAAGCCCTATTCAGGGCAGCCGCCAAGATCCAGCCCCACGCAGGACGGTGAGGACGGGCGTAAATCCAGGGTCTGCCAGCCCGACAAGGGCCGTTGGAAGAAATCCCTGCCATTTACAACTTGATCCGCCTTTAAAAACATCCTCCCGGGCTGTGGCCGGGGCAGGGGGAGCCGTGGTGGTGCAGGGTGGCTCTGCTGACTTGCCCGGACAACCCCTGGTACCCTAAGAGAGAAGCTGAGGTGAGCAGTTGCGTAAGGACCGCTGATGAGATTATATTAATTACTTTTCAGAAGGAGGAAGAAAGAGAGAAGGAAAAAAAAAGGGGGGGGGGGAAAAAAACCAAAGAAAAGAGGGGGTAGGAGTTTGGTGGAAGACTTGAGAAGCTTTCAAAGCCGCCGAGCTCGGGTTGCAGGCAGGGATAAAGGAATGCCCTTTTGTTCCCACACATCTCTCCTTACGTCACAACGAGCCCAATTTCTTCTGAATTCTGGCTGACTTTGCATGTAGTAAATAATTTGGAAGAGACGACAGACCGGGCGAAAATGATTCGCAGCAGAGAGTTGTTGCACTTCATCGTAGAGGATCCAAAGGGGAAAGCGTTGCTCACGGGAAAGCATTTTCATTCATTAAAATTTTTGCGTGAGTTTTCTTTCCTCCGAGCTAGTAATGATCATATTTGTTCTGTGCCATAACATGAGAAGAAAGGGGAAGACTTACAAACATTGCTTGGGCCAAAATGTTGTTGTCTTTAAATGAAATAAGCACCTTTAGACTGCTGTGAGTTAGCTCGAAAGCAACATTAATGTGGCAAATTATCCCATTGATTTTAGGCAGGGTTCTTCATTGATTTTTTTGCTTTAAAAAAATGGCTGTATGAGCCAGCCCAAGGTGGCTAACTTCTTAATATCAGAGCACTGTGAAAGGTTAGGACTGGACTTCTGCCCTTCCACTGAGTTTTAACGACATGGAAATTTTATAAAACCCGTGTGCTGCTTTCTGGCTATCAGTGTTGGAAATGAGACCTGCTCTCCTTTGCTGGATTTAGAAGCAAATAGATTCAACATCCCCGCAGGACAATATTCCCAATTCCCTCCAGGCCTGCAGTCAGCTCCTTTCTGCCTCCATCCCAGAGAGCCAGAGACAGGATCAGGCCAGGCTTTGGTGCTGAAAAACCTTCTTGTATTGATTTATGTGCGTAACGTCGTTTCAGCGAGGCTGAAGCAAAGGCAAAGGTCCCCCCTCCCATTTTGTGTTCCAGAGGACTGATGGTAACTGAGAGGAAATTCTCAGTTTGCCCCAAGATGGGGATCACTTAGAGGAGCCCCCCTGGCTTTTTTGGCTAGTTTTGTGGAGTGGAGCAGGCATGAAAACCCCTTGGAGGAGCAATTCTCGACCACCACGCATCCAGACATCCCCGAGCCTCATCCTCCTCCTCCTCCTCTTCCTCCAGCACTGCTCCTTCTGCAAAGCTCAGCCCCAGTGACACAAACCGGGAGAAGGATCCTGTCATCCATTTTCCATGGGGAAAATTAGGCAAGCCATAAAGAGGAATACCACATTTTTTAGGATATTGGAAGAAATAAAAATCTCTTTCCGTGGTGTGTTAAAAACACCCAGAGCTTTAGAGCTGGGTCTTCTTCAACGCCCCAAGAGAGACACGAGCACGAGTGTTATTTCTCTCTCTTCCTCTTCACTTACTCACAGAAGGAAGGTGATGATCCAAGGAGGCTTTTTATTTGCCAGAACCTTCCCAATATTCGCATTACCCGTCAAGGAAAATATTTTTAAAGGCCAAACGAATATTCATTTATATTTATTTGCTTAATCTAATGATCTATTGTGATTCTCCCTTTCATCTATTCTTCCCTTGATGAGTGTGTGGCACTCCCATTAAGATTAATAGCGGTTTCACATGCACAGTCAGGGGAGATTAGACCCCTGCCCCGGCTTCCTGCCAGCCCCATGTATGTCTTTGGATTCAAGCTCCAAACCCTCACTGATGTCAGTGAAAGCACCATGTGTACAAAAAGGGCCAATCCTGCCCGGGGCTGAGCATCCCACCCCAGCCCAGGCCTGCACAGCTTCTCCCCAAACACATTTATTATGCTGGAAAGTCTGGGGCTGTCTGGGGAGCATATGTTTATGTGGGGTCACTGTTTCTGAGAGAGCGAGGGGGGATTTTTGTGGCAGAGCAGTCTAGAACAGCATATGGGGACCAGTGAGGGGTGCACTGGAACCATTTCTTAGGAAAATAAACCGCAAAAAAAAGGTCCCTCCACGCAAAGTTAGCTCCACATCCAGAAATTACATTTTGTGGCCATTTCGATTCTTCCCGGGCATTCAACTCTGCCATCACACAGATGTGTGATGCAGAAATGCACTTAAGCCACCCAGTTTTGAAAATTGGGTGTATAATATGTATCACCCTTCTTTACCAGGCAGGGGCTTCTCCCAAACCTTGGCATGAGAACCCTCCTGTCGCCCTCAGTGGGATTTGGAAGAAGGCCTTTCTTCCAGTGGCATGAGAAGTACTTCTGTCACAAGCTGGGATCTCAGTCCTGAGGGTGATTATGCCTTTGAAAGGCTAAAATCTTCTGAATATTCCTGGTGCAAAAAGCTGCTGGCAGGTGTAAGGGTTTGCCACACCTGAGTAGATGAGGTGTATGTTGTGTGTTGCGTCTGATGTAAAAAATAATTTTAAAAAGCTGCATTTTTTCTATGCCTTCCTGATGAATTTGTATCGTCTCTTCATTTGCAGCTGTTCACCAACATCCCCTATTCCATCCCTGTCCTGACCTTGTCAGATTAAACACAGCAGCTGCCTCACTACTTGTACCACTGAAGAATTTTTTCCCCCTCTTATTTCCATGGTATTTCTGGGAAGAGGAAAAGAAGGATTTTCTAATTGCTAGCGCAGACGGCTGAGCCACAGCCTCTGTGTGTGGAGTAATTTATTTACAATTACTATTGCAGCCTCGTGCCTCAGTTTCCCCAGGCACATTGTATGTGTGCAGTGATACCTCTGGCTTTCTAGTAGCACCATAAAAAATGAAACATTTATAAGGCTTTTTGAGGCTGAAAGGCATAAAGAGCCTTATAATGATGTTTTTCGACTGCTTCCAATAGCCAGCCAGACTCTCTAATAGCAACAATTACAATTATTAATTTCTACTGCCCCGAAGCACTGAAAAATGCTAAGGTCCAGCCTAAGCAAGGCGAGCAAAGTCAGACATAAAGAGTGAGGAAGAGCCAGAAAGTGAGCAGGAGTCAGAGCATGGGAAACGCTCCGCCATCTGTCCCCTCGGCTCGCTCGGAAGGCATCCCACAATTAGAGTGAAACTGAGGATGTGACATTGTTTTCCTGCATTGTATTCAGGCTTCGTGGTAATGACCTCGTTATTGATTTGTGGGGCTTTTTCCACTTAGAGCTTCTGCACTCCCCACAGCACACAGCACATGCACGCTGTAAATCTGATATTTATGTCATGCTGCCTATATCACAATATCCATCCTATATCAGCATACACTGGGTAATCATGTCCTACCAATATTTACAGGTATTTTTAAATGTAAATATTTCAATTACTCCTATTTAAACATGACTGTAGCTGTTTGCAGTATCAGGCACTAAATCTATTTGATTGATTAGATAGATATGAGTAAATGATGAATATGTATGTTTAGTAAATGCCTTCTTGCACATTTGTATGGCAGCATCTCTTCTTTTGGCTTTTCTAATAAGAAATAATAAAAATTTAGAAATATATTTAATCGATGCAATTTATGGTTGTGGCTCATGAGGCACTTTAATAAGAGAAAATAATCCATAGAATTTCAGTTATTGCCATAAAAATTCAGAAAGTGTATTTTAATCTCTCCAAGATCATCATCCTTGCTCTAAGTATGAGTTCCTAAAAAGCCTGTGTTGTGATTTGCTTTTATTTTTGTTTTTTGGCTTCAGCAACGGGCTTGAAAGTGGCAGCTCTGAAAGCAGATTTCTTTATCCAGAAGCCAGTTTGGAGAGCTTCCACACAGGCTGCTATTCTAAGGCACCATTCCGAAGACTGCCATCTCCACGATGGCATACGAGATGTAATTTAGCTTCTGTGTTATTTTAGCCCAGGGTCTCTCCTGAGCAGAGAGGACCAGCCGTGCCAAATTGTGTTAAACTGGGGATGGCGCTTTTGTGATACGGACGACTGTCTACCCGGGATTGAGCTGAGACCACCAAACTACTTTCATTTAGATTCTCAATTTAGTCTTGAACCAAGGTCAGAAGGTAAATAGCCAGGGCTTTATCTTCCCAGCCAAGCCCCTGGTAGAGGGTGTCTTTGAAGTGGAGTGTGATCAGTGGCGGTTTCAGAACTAATGTCCAAGACAGTGATGTTTAATACATTTGCTTTTCCCTTTTACATCTGCAGGTTAATTTAAGTACAGTTTCTCCACAAAAGAGCATTTTCACCCAGCTGTGGTGTCAAAAACAAATCTGAAATTAACTCAAAATGCCCTCTTGGCACCACCTTCTCCCCAAAGTATGTGTGTTGTTGGTTTTTTTTTTTATCCCAACTGCTCTTAATGCCAGTGGCTTTGGGTCTGATCCTGCTTTTATTGAAGTTAACAGTCTCCTTCACATTCACTTCAATGTCTGAGGCACTTTGAAGCTGCTCCCTACGTGTGCTGGGGTTTGTGGCTGCACATCCTCCAGGTGGTCAGAGGGAAGGAGATGTCCATTTCCAGGGACATTTTCTGCCGTGACACATGGGCAGTGGTGTCTGGTGGCAAATATCACTGCACAGGCTCTACACTCACCAGTCAACACATAAACCTTAAAAACAGGGTCACATTTTTCTGGTAATACAAATTTAAGAAACCCTGTGACTTTCATTTTGTGTTGCCCCATTCACATGGGGCTTTTCTAAGGAGCTGGATTCAAAATCCTGAATGTCCCTGCAATGTTTATTCCCAGCTTGGCTCCCTAACCCAGTTCACACCATTGCCCTGCAAACAGTTCATAGAATCACTGAGGCTGGAAAAGCCCTCTAGGATCATTGAGTCCAACCATTAACCCAGCACTGCCAAGGCCACCACTGACCATGTCCCCAAGTGTCACATCCACGTGGCTTTTAAATCCCTCCAGAAATGGTGACTCCCCCACTGCCCTGGGCAGCCTGGTACAATACTTGACCACCCTTTCCCTGAAGAAATCTTCTCTAATATCCAATCTAAACCTCCACTACTGCAGTTTAAAGCCATTTTCTCTTGTCCTGTCCCTATTCCCTGGGAGCAGAGCCAAATTTCTCCCCAGCTGTCCCCTCCTGTCACAGAGTTGTAGAGCCAGAAGGTCCCCCTGAGCCTCCTTTTCTCCAAGCTGAGCCCTCACAGTACCCTCAGCCACTCCTAGTACCCCAGACCCTTCCCCAGCTCTGTTCCCTTCTCTGGACACACTGCAGCACCATTTTGGGACCAAAACCAAGCACAGAATTAAAGGTATAGCCTCACCAGTGCCCAGCAAAGTCAGATTGTCACTGCCCTGGTCCCACTGGTTCCACAGATACATCGCTGTGTGGGGCACAGTGAATAGTTGGCTGCATGAAGAAGAACGTCACCAAAGACCTGATCTCTTCCAAATATGCCCCAAAAGCTCCCAGAGACTGATTCTCCTTCCTAACCATGTGCCGCCATGGTTGGGAAGTCACACAGCACAGAACAACTGGTGGCACCTGATGTGTGGCCCAGGACGCCTCTGGGCACCTCAGGCTGGGGTACAACAGAGGCTTCATACACTTCCCTGGCACAAAAACCCTTGTAGGGTTATTTTCATCCTAATAAAACTATCCCAGAATTATCTACCCCGTGGTGATTTGCTGCTAGCCAGAGCTAATCTGATGTACACCTCTCACCTTGGGTTGGTTCCCCACATCAGCATCCCCAGGGGGAGGATCAGGGCTTGCTTGAAAGGGAGAGGGAATTGCTACCATTTTGCTTTTAGTATTGGTGGTTTGTTTTCTGCCCAGGACTGCTTTTGAAATGGATTTGTATCAAAATATCCCTTTTCATCAAAGCTCACAATTGAATACACCCAAAAATTTCTTTCTTTCTGAGCCACAGTTTCTTGATTAAAATAGAGCCAGACTTCACCTGACAGAGTCTGGAGTTTTATGGCTAGCCAAGAAGTGGACTAGAAAGGAAATAAAGCCCTGCAAACTCCAACTACTGTGCTCAGGCACATGCAACACCCTCCATCCCTGCATCCACAGGCAACTCCTGACATCTCAGCCATGAAACTTTGCAGCATTTAAGCACAATGGGCTGAACTTGAAGAGTTATGTTTACTGTCCCTTAGTAACGCTGGTGAATGTAAGGGATGGATGAAGCAGTTTTCTGTGGAGGCACATCCAAAACCCACATAATTTTGCAATATATGATGAAACTAAAGAAAAACAAGGCTGGAAAGGACATCAAGAAGCCACCTCTATCCATTACTCTCCCCCAGGGCAGGATCACCTGTATTTTTCAGGCTGTTTGTCTGACATGCAGTTAAAATCCTTCACTGCTCCTCCAGGCAGTCTGCTTTGTTTCTTCTCACAGGAAGCATTTCTTAACCTCTAAGCTGAACCTCAGGGCTTCACTCAATGCCCTTTCCTCCTTGCCCTAACCCCTTGGACACAGAGTACAGACTCAGCCCCCTCACAACAGCTCTGGAGATATTTGATAGCTCCTGTCACCTTTCCCTTCGTGGCTCCCTGCTCCAAGTTGAATCCACTGAGACTTTTTCAATTCTGATCCTCTGCTTTGGTGCAGCTGGGGTGACATCCCCAGACTGGTGTGACCTGTGACCACCCCCTCTTCCAGTGGGTAGAACAAGGGCAAACTCCAGAAGCCTCCATGCAGGACAATCTCCCTTTGAAAAAATGGGTAAGATTGGAAAAACCTCCGAAATCATTGAGTCCAAGGGTTAAAGACAGTCGTAGCTTTTCAAAAGTGGTTATAGATAACTTGTTTCTGGTGAAGTTACCGAACCCTAACATATCCAAATTACAGCATTTTCCTTTAACAGTTGTTTCGCTGGTTTGAAATTTCCTGTTCTTGAAAATTCTCTGTTGAATGTCATTGTCAGCATTGCATTTTATTGATATTCTGCATTATCAGCACTCCCACCCCATGATTTAGGAATTTCAGAGAAGACATCCCTGCTAAAAAAAATCTGATGCAAATCACGGAAGACACTCCTGAAACTAGTAAAAAATAAATCCAAAGGAAGACTGATCCATAGCCATTAGGTTTCAAAATAAATGTCACACACTTCAGTCTAGGCTGTGCCAGCATTGTCTGGTGTGGTCTAGGAAAAATCAGCAACTTCTGGGGAAGATTTGTCCTTTTCATTGGATGCCTAAGCCAGGAGCACACGATGCTGCTTGGCAGCTGGGGGAAGCACTCCCTCCCTCAGGTTCTCTGAAAGTCTCTGCTTCTACCCAATAACTGCACCAGGGGCTTAAGTTAGTGCCTAAATTAGATAGTGTGCATACAGCCTGCAACTTCCCTGGTGGGAATTCCCCATCTGTAAAAAAGAAAGCAATTTCTACCTAACAGTGGGCTATGAGGGAAGAATTAATAAGCTAAAGAAGACGAGGCACTCCAATGAACAGGCAAACACTGTAAAGGGCTGTGCCGGGTCACTGCTCTCCAGCTGGAGACAGCCATCCCACAGACCCCTCAGCACACTGGGATAACATGTTTGACCAGACCCTTGACCACCCAGCTACCCCTCTTCTTGAGGTGTCAAGGTTTGTCATGTCTCATAGCTGTTTTCAGCTGAAAGATCAATTTTGAAGTCATGACACGTCCTCACTGGGAGTGTGGAGCCACCTACACCAGCTTCTTGCCTTAAACCCAGCAGAGCAAGGAGAAGGCTGTGAAACACAGTTTAACACAGCTGAAGTACTTCTACAGGCCAAATAAAACACCTGAATAAATTTGGAATAAGTGGCTTTTACTTCACTCATTGTTAGAAGCTCCTTGGCTAGGTGGTGTTGGAGATGACAAGAAGTGGGACCATGAGGAGCCTGGCTGGGAGATGAATAATGGGATCCAGCACCTAAAAAACTGTATTTAGACTCATTGAGTTGTTTTAGCCTCTCTAAATTTCCTCCTGAATAGCTCAAGGCCCTCAAAGGCACCAGACCACAGGCTTAGGGTCTGGGGTGGGGAAGGTCCATTGAGTTAAAGAGGAAGTTCATGAGTCAGAGAATGGTTTGGGTTGGAAGGGACCTTAAACACCATCCAGTTTCAAACCCCTGCCATGAACAGGGACACCTTCCACTAGGCCAGTTTGTTCAGATCAGGAAGTCATTAATGACCAGAACAAATGGCCAAGGGCTGCAGTGGAATCTCCACTGCTGGAGATTTCAGTCCCCAGAATGGACATTTTTCCAAGTGAGATTCTCCAATCCAAACACTCATTAATCCACAGACATCCTCTGGAATGTATTAAATAGCAGGACAGTCTGGCTTTTCAATCTGTGACTCCCTCTCTACCCAGACACCCCACAGCCTCACTCTCCCAATGAGTAACACCAACCTAAGACAGAGGTAAGGAATCGTTTCCACAAAATCTCCCAAAATACCAGGTTTATAGCAATTAGCAGCACCACCTTGGGTCTCCCCATCCAGGGGAGATGCATGAAAATTTCATTCCACTGAGCCTAGAATTTAAGACACAGTCCTGCCATGCATCTGTGCCCACCATTTCAAAACACAGTGTTCTGATGGTATCCTCAGGCCTGATGAGGCATTTTGGCTTCCTACAGCAAAAGGAGAGTGAAATGGGATACAAAATAGCTGTGCTGTTGCACGGACAGTTGTCCACTTTGGCTGGGAAGAAATGTCTGCCAGCTGGGAAAGGTTTGAGACCCTCCTCTGGTCTCCAGAAGACACCATATCTCTCACATGGCCTCTGAGACCCACACCACCCTTTTTATAGCCAAGGAGAAGTGGATAAAGGTTCATGAATCTGGGTTCAAAAGATGGCAGCATGATGCAGAAATAAATGGGACATCTTGGTGTTCATGAAGCATGAGGACCTGGCTGTGCTTTCCTTGTCAGCCTGAGTGAGGAATGTCCCTAACTGGGGACACTGACCTTCCTCCTGTGCAGAGGGAATGGCAGAAACCTTCCTGCAAGGAAATCCATCAGGTCCATCAGGTGGGCACTGATGATGATGGCAGGGGACTGAGTGAGGATGTGGCAGTTTTCTGCCTCAGGGATTTACCCCGCTGTGTGATCTGATAGCAGAGCTGATGTGAAATTCTGCAAATTCTGAAATTCCTTTGGGTCAAGCGGGAACATCCATGCACACCAAAGATCTGCCCTTAAATTTCAGTGCAGGTGAACACGGACCAAGTCAGAGCCAAGCAGTTCAAATCCAGAGCACAAACCAAAAATAGTGGTATGGCTCTTACTCAGCAACAGACTGACCCAAACCCCTGCAACCACCACGGCTCTCCAAAATATTGCTGCTAAACCCAAACTGTGAAATTGGGAGTTGGCCCTCGATCAAGACAACATCTTGGCTCAGCTGAAAAACGCCACCAAGTAGTCACTGAGAAATGAGTACTCTGCTCCAATTCTACAGAAATCTTTTCCAAGGTCTCAGTCATGTGCTCCAACTTTCCAAACTTTTATCACATGCTGTAAAATAATACACACACACACACACACACACACACACACACACACGTATATAGATAAAGAAATGGATGAGCAGTGTTACAAAACATAAAGTACTTTTATAAATGGCACGCTGGAATTAGTATAGATTTTTATTTGGGAGCAAAGGTGGATTGACAGTGAAGCACTTGAACCCAACCACCTGCACCACCTCCCTCAAAAAATTCAGCCCTCACGTAATTCTTCCTCTCTCTTCCCCAGCCTGACTGCCCTTCTCCCCACCCAGCCAGGAGAAATTTGGAAATCCCATAAAAGTGAACTGCCTGAAGTTGCAGTGTAAGTCCTGTTAGGCAGCCAGCTCCCTTTCAAAACACACACACACTCTCACACAAAGGAAGCCCTGGGAATTTCTTTGGAAATGCCGCGGCACTGGTGCCGTGTGTTTACTGGGATGTAAAGATACGGCAGAATTAAGGTACATCCAGGCAAATTTTCAAGCGTGCCTGGAAGAGATGGCAGGGATTTCTCTCAACAGCGTTGAATTCAAATCTGAGGCACAAGTTTTGGTGAAAAGGATTGCTATTTTTAATACCCACAGTTTCCTTGTGAGATTCCAGCTCTCTAAGACCCTAAGACCTTTAAATTCCATCTAGTGTCTATCACATGCCATTGAATTGGCATGTTTGCAAATTGCATGCAGTGAGATCCTTCCATACCAGCAGCTCTGTCTCAGATTCCCCACCATCCCTGCCAAACTAGTATTGCCTGCACATTTTTTTCATCTTTTCATTGAGTTCTGTGTGTCAGCCAACACATTCTTTAGAACAGGCTTCAGTAGGCATGGTAACTGGTTCCTGGTTGCAAGCTGCCTTATGCGTTTGCTCCTGTTTCTTTCTGGATAATTTTCCCCTCCCTCCTCCTTCTTAGGTGAGGACTTAGAGCGTGTTCAGCGCTATCTGTTCCATCTGTTGTGCCTGTGATAAATAGCTGAGATATAATAAAAAGTCCTAATTGAGGTAGTGATGCGGTGAATAAGCAAAGCCCGTTCGTCGGGACTGGGAATCTGGATGGTTGAGAGCTGCAGGTACCTCGGGGCTGCTCAGCCTGACTCTGCTATGTTGACTTTGTCTAATTGCAGGGGAGGAGCTAGAAAAGCAGTGAAGGGCAGTGGCACACACAGCAGGAGAGCTGAAAAACACTGGCATAACCACGCAGAGCTAAACAAACTGACTGACAAAGCTCTTGGCGTATTATTAAAAAATCTGGCAAAATGCTCATCTCTTGACAAAAATGTAGAAAGACTAGTAATGCAGAACTTTATCCCGTGTTGGATTTTAAAGTGGCTAATGCCAAGTTGTCTGTCAAAATTAATAGGGCATTGCTTCTTCTTATAGAATAGGAAAAAGAGAGAGATCGCGCATACATTTTATTCATTTATTCATCTCTAACAAAAATGATGTATCTGCTAAAAATTTATTTAGGGAGGGCTTTGGTAGATGCTAATTCCAAAAAAGCAATACTCAAGGAGTGATGCTAGTTTATACTTGCTGGGGTTAAGGGATAAAGCCTCCCAGTAACAGCAGAAAAAGCCTGCTATCATCTCAACCCCATCACGAGGAAGTTTCAGCCCAGAGATGCTGTTATCCATCTGCTTCTCTGCCCAGATGTATTTTTTTCCTTTCTGATGATTTTCATTTAAATCCAAAAGTTTCATTTTAAAATGTGCCACTTCAGTGGAATGCCATTGATACTGGGGACCTCCACATGTCCCATAAGCAGATTTGTTTACCATCAACCTTAGTTAAATTTATTTTGTTTTAGTGCTTGCAAGAGATTTTTGACTCTTTTACCTGTGGATACCTGACACCTGAGCTACATCTCCCAGAATATTCTCTGATATTCACGTTTTTTTGCAGGAGAACTTGCTCAGACTTTATCTGCTCTGCTGTAAAAGCCTACCCACCCAGCTAAAAAAAAAAAAAAAATTAAAATAAAAATTTTAAAAGTGAAGAAATTTGCTCAAGTTGCTTTACTATCTTTCAAATTTCTAATTACAGGTCCTGAAAATACCTCAACATGCTCCCTTCCTAAACAAAACTCATGGGTGCCAATAGTGTCCTGCTCTGGATAAACAGCCACATCAGCCTACAAACCCTACAGAGTTCTGCAGAGCACCCAGAGCTCCATCGAGGGCCACTGTGTGACCAAAAGAATGCAATTTAAAATGAAGACAAAACTCTCTTCCTTTGCAGTCTGAGGGACTTCTGTCCAGCCTGAATACAATACCACAAAATGCTACTGAGAACAGCCTGGTGTACCTGGGGGTTTCCAGGAGGAATGAAAGTCAAGAAGATATTTTATCAGCACACTCAAATAAAGAACAGATTTTCCCGGCTTGAAGAAGGTGACAGTCCAAATAATGATAAATTTTGTTTCCTTTTTGTTTTTATAACAGGCTGTGACCATCACACATGTGTCTTGTAAAGCTCCAGGGGCCTTGCTGGTCAGTATTGATGAGCTGAAGCTCACATGGGGTGCAGTGTTTTGTATCTATGTGTATTTGTTCACATGCTGGCAAATATACCTCATTTTTTGTGTAAGTGAGGTCTGGGCTTAGTCTTTTACCAGCCAATGAACACAATGAAAGTTGCTGGAGTGTCCTCACAGCAGAGTGGGAATGCATTTGAAGGCATGAGTATTTTCAATAGGTAAGGAAAAGAGTCTTGCACCCCCAGCACCTCCAGAAGCTTCCAGCCTGGCATGACCAAACATCCCTGCAGCTCAGATGGTCACATTCAGACTTGGAGATATTTGGAGTCACCCTCTGTATTTCAGCAGAAGATGAAGACCTGAAAGTCTCTTTTGGTACCCAAAGGGCTACAACAGAGCTGGAGAGGCACTTTGGACAGGGACATGGAGGGACAGGACACAGGGAAAGGCTTCCCACTGCTAGAGGGCAGGGAGAGATGGGATATTGGGAAAGAATTTTAAATTTTGAGGGTGGTGAGGCCCTGGCACAGGTTGCCCAGAGAAGCTGTGGCTGCTCCTGGATCCCTGGAAGTGTCCAATGTCAGGCTGGACAGGGCTTGGAGCAACTTGGGATAGTGGAAGTTGTCCCTGCCTATGGCAGGGGTTGGAACAAGATAGGTTTTGAAGTCTCTTCCAACCCAAACCATTCCATTATTATACTACAATTTTAACCCCCTTCCAGATGGGACAGGCAGAATCTGGGCATCTTTTTGAGATCCAGTTCCTTTCACTGCTAAAGAATCACCCCCCACCCTCCCAGGAGTGTGAGTAAACGTTGACACTCCACACACACACACAAAAAAAAAAGAATTGTGAAAACGTTCTTCAAAGGCTGATGGAATAAACATGTAAATACAAGATGGGCTGACTTCCTACTGTTCATGTTTGCTCACTGTGAACATTTGGTTCACTTGGCTTTCCTCATTATTTCAGCTGGGGAAAGTCACTATATGAATTAATAGCAGATTTCCCCGCTGAAAATAAATGTTTACCAGCAATTTTTTTTTTCCCTTTTGGCAGAGACCAGCCTTTTTTGTCTGACTGCCTCCTTTTTGGCCTGCACATCCCTGAGGTGTGTAATTAAAGTGAGGGAATTTGCGCATAGTGCTTTAGGGGCTTAATGAATAGAAAACACAGGATATTTCATTGATTTGGTGCACACGATATTGTCAGAGTGTACATTTCCTTTGTAAATGGCAAAAAGACAGCCATAATAATATATGTGCATTCAAGCTTGCGTGCAAAAAAAAAAAATGAAGAAAAGGAGAACAAATAAAAATAAAAGAACTGTATCTGTTTCCAAATTCTAATATAAAACACATTCAAAAGAGCAATTTAGATTAAAACAGGAAAGGCAGGAGCTTCAACATGGTTCAGAATAAACAATCAAGCTATACTTTCCTCAAGATATAATTTCACTTAGAGTAGGTGTGGAAATCTTTGAAAAATTCATTATACAAAGCCACATGTGAAAATAAGATTTGTGTTAGCAAAAGATTCTTTGGCTGCTCTTAAAAAAATAAAAAGTACGTTAAATAGCATGTGTGTATAATGTATAAATAGTGCACAATCTGCAGGGTGAGGAGGCAGCTGGGCTAAGTCTCACATGTTCTGTGGAATGTGTTGGAATAATGCTGTGTACTGGGATAGAAGTCAATAGGGGAAGAAAAATTTCCTTTTTCTGGAGAGCCTTTTTTTTTTTTTTCAGAGCTCTAAACAGTCTCATTGTGGAACCACCACAGCGGTCAGGCTGGTGCAAATACATTTTCTTACCAGAAAAACTAGATGGACATCCGTGTCCCTTTGGACCTGGTGACAAGGTGCAGCCAGAGAGAAAGGAGCACAAACCACAGCCACAGCCTTCCCAGTGCCCCAGCCCCAGGCAGCTTCTGTCCCACCGGGTGACACAGCACGTGGGACATGGCTCCTGGTGTTCCCTGTCCTGTTTCCACATGCAGCATCATCTCAGACATCGAGGACAGAGATGATTGAATCATGGAATCATTTATCTTGGTAAAGAGCTCCCAGGCCATTGGGTCTAGCTGCTGACCCAGCACTGCCAAGGCCACCACTCACCATGTCCCCAAGTGCCACATCCACGTGTCTTCTAAATCCCTCCTGGGATGGGGATTCCAACACTGTCCTGGGCAGCGTGTGTTGGTGCTTGGCAACCCTTACAGTGAGGAAGTTTTTCCTCATATCCAATCTAAACCTTCCCTGGTGCAACTTGAAATCATCTCCTCTCCTCCTGTCCCTGTTCCCTGGGAGCAGAGCCCAATCCCCCTGGCTGTCCCCTCCTGTCAGGAGTTGTGCAGAGCTAGGTTCCCCCTGAGCCTCCTTTTCCCCAGGCTGAGCTCCCCAGCTCCCTCAGCTGCTCCTCCTCAGACTGAAACATCCCACCCACCATCAGGAGCATCCTTCTGAGCACCATCAGGAGGAGGAAGAGGATGAGGAGGACTTTCTGTGCACTGTTTATGTCAGCTGTGAACACCAGGGCTCTGGCCAGGAGCCTCTGCCCTGCGCAAATGCCAAAATACTAATAATCTGCGTGCAAGGAGCAAAGCAGGTTCACCAATCTCCTGTTCAGCAGAGAGCAGCCCTGGCCTGCCTAGGACTGAAGGCCCAAGGCAAAAGCTGATGCTGTGATCCTCTGCTTAACAGATGGATGGTGACACGCTGGAACAGATTATCTGGTGAGACGGTGCAATTTCCAGCACTGGAGGTCTCTGAGGTACCTTCCAGCCCTATTGCTCAATGAATCTATAATTCATCATTCCGTGAGCGAGTCAAGACACTCCCTCAACTCTCAAAACAGCATGCAAAGGACAAATTGCTCTTTTTGCATCTCTTCCCCCTAAGCAGAAGGGAAGATAAAGGGTGGGATGGGAATGCAGAGAGAAAGGAGGAGAGTTCAGCATCTCCCCACAGCTCTATTCTGGCCAGGCTATAAAGCTTTCTATGTGTTTATTCATATTTTTAAAAAATGCATGTGAAAATATAATTTTTTCTCTTCTTTCCTTTGACCCTTCTGATATCTTCTTCACAGCAGAAGATTAAGTTCAATTTCAAGAAACCATTGGAGAAGAAATGCATGTAGAATTGAAAAAGAAGCATTTTATCATTAAAAGAAGACATCCCAGGGTGTGTTAGGGGATACCAGCAGAGAGAGACTGTTTTGTTGGGACCTCAGACCTCATCCTCCCTGAATTCCCAGCTCTGTCTGACACACTTGAAAAAAGCAGTTAATTCAAAGAGTTTATTTCAGGTCAGTATTATTGTTAAACACATTTCTATAACAGGCAGGATTTGAGGGCCAGGATTATGAATTATCTGAACTTCAAGGTATTTATTTTAACTGTAAATGGCCTTCCTGACCTTTCCTCATTCTCATCCATCAATGTCCTGGACTTCATCATTTAAAGCCAAATCTAACACCACCTAAAGTCCAAAGCAGCACGATCCACTTGTATAACAATATTTGCAAACTGTCAAATAAAATAAATATTTCATTAATCCACTGACACCCCATCGTATTATTTCCCTGGTGTGGAAAGATAGAAGCAAAAGCTAAGTATATCATTCCAGCTTTCTGTGGGCATTTATTTATGTCTCACAGTTGTATCCCAGCACTGTGTGGGTCAGAGACATTTCAGTCTCTGCTCAGCAGATCTGCAAAGTCCAGTCAAAATCAAGGCAAAGCCAATCTTGGGTTTGCTGTTGTCCTGGTTCTGGGCAGGACAGGGTCAGTTTTTGGCAGTAGCCAGGAGGGGCATGGCCAGGACCCAGAGGTCATTCTATACCACCTCCCTCATTGATGGGGCTGGGGAAAGGGACTCTCATCCAAGGAGAACAGGTTGTCTCCCATGGCAGAGGAAACTGTCCAGTATTGTTTGTTATCGGGGTATTTCCATGTGAATTGTGTATTTTCTTGTGCCCTCTGCCATTATTATTGTTGCTGTTATTGTTTGTTTCCTTATCTCATTGCTGCTTCCAGCAAATTGCTCTGCCTCAACCTGTGATCTTTGCTTTTGTGCCTCCAATTCTCCTCCCCATTCCGCTGCAGTGGAGGAAAACAGGGGAGTGGGAGAGACTGGGGCATGGTTTGGAGTGGGGACACTGAAATGGGGAGTACCTGAACCACGACAGCTGCGTGGCCCCATCCACTGGTCATCCCCTTGAAAGGAGTGGGGCATTTCCAGAACAAAAAATCACATGGTAAAGCCCATCTATTTCATGTCAATTTTGGGGTTTCTAACTTAGGGACGAGGAGAAGAGAAAACAGCACCAGAACACTCAAGGAACAGCAGTGCAAGGAGTACAACATTGCACACACAGCTGGAAAGGGGAAGCCATGGCTGTTGTCCCTGCACATGGCAGGGGGTTGGATCTGGATGGTCTTTAAGGTCCCTTCCAGCCCAAACCATTCTGTGATTCTACAGAGTGTATTGAGTCTCTCCCTCCAGCTGTACGGGTTGCTTTGCCTGCCATCCATGTGGAACTATTTGTAGGACGTGGGAACTGCTTCAGGAAAGAGGATTCATCTGGCACCCCCGAGGACAGAAGGAGCAAGGCTCTTCAGCAGTCAGCACACACAGCAGCTTTGCCATTTATATATAATGGTTATGTGACATTCCCTGATCTTAAAATAACAAAGCGTTTTAATCGCCGAGACTTTGACCTTTTGGTCAAGTGGAACACTTGCTATTTAATTTCTTTGCTTTTCATACAACGCGTTGGATCGTCCCTGTAAAGTAACTCAGGAGACTGCTCAGCAGAGGAAAGCAGGGCTTGTGGTAAAGGCAGCCACAAAAGGTTCAGCTCACGTCTCTCTACAGCCTTCCCGGATGGATTCAGATGGTTTGCTTAGGGTTTGACCCATCCAACCCAGTTTTAGCTGCCCAACCAAGATAAACAAGGGTCTCTCTGCACCCTCTGAGAAGTCAGCAGCCAGGAAGGAGCACATCCACAGGATAAATTGACCTATCCAGGGCCTGAAACATATTTTATAGACTTTTCTCCACTTCCTTATTTGAAGTGGTCTATTGGGATTCCATGTGCAGAAAATTTGTGGCCTTGGTGACATGCCTGAGGATTTGTGAGGTTTTTAAAGTCTTCTTCCAGCCAGGAATATCCAAATGGCATCAAGTAATCAGATTTGAGGACCAAAGCAGGAACAAAACCAAGATAACTGATATCTTCAGAAGGCTGTCAAGAAAAAAGCCTTCCTGCCAGATAATCATCCATACCTGCCAAGCACTGAATACAAGGGGACAAGGGGTGATGGCTTCAAACTGACCAAGAGCACAGTTACATGGGATATTGGGAGGGAATTCTTCCCTCTGGGGGTGGTAAAGCCCTGGCACAGGTTGCCCAGAGAAGCTGTGATTGACCCATCCCTGGCAGTGTCCAAGGCCAGGTTGGATAGGGCTTGGAGCAACCTGGGATAGTGGAAGGTGTCCCTGCCCGTGGCAAGATGGGTTTTCAGGTCCCTTCCATCCCAAACCCTTCTAGTACTCTATGATCTGTCAGCAGGGTGGAGCAGGCACACCCTGACCTCCCTTCCAGCCCCACCTTCCAGGATTTCATTAGTTCACCCAGCTAGACTAAAAGAAGGCACAGATTCCCACTGCGCAGACGTGAACATTCATCCTGTCCCTTGGAGCACAATGCCTTTTGTCAAGGGGCTGAGCTCCCCTCATCTCTAATCAGCAACAGTCCAGTCCTAAAAAGGCACTAAAACCCCATAACGAATAATATAAATGCAATGAAGACAGATGTTGATGTTCCTCCCTCCTCTCTCTTTTTAGGCAGCTTTATACAGTTTAACTCATTACAAACTTCTACCCCATCCTTCCTTCCCCGTGGCCACCCACCACAGCTGGGCAGCCAAGGGACCTGCTCCTGATGGGAAGTCAGTCCATTTTCCTCACAGCCAAGAGTTGAGAATGGGAAGCATGACTCAGGATGTATGGGGGAAAAAAAACCAAAAAACCAACTACTGTCTGCTCCTCAGCTCTGAGCCTTCCTCTCTACACTCCCCCTTTCCACAGGGCTGTCATTGCAAGCTGATCGTTCCCGAATTCCACAGGTCATCGTCTTCCCACAGCCTCATGGGCTGCAACCTGCTGAGGCCACAGTGCCAGAGGGCAGCTCTTCCCCTCGTTGTGGTTTGCAGCTCATTTTTTAACATTTTCCTGAAGGGCAAAGGCGCTCAGACTGGGTGTTACCACCACACGCATTTTCATTGCGACGCATTTTCACCACACGCATTTTCATTTAGTTGTGTAAGTGCCAACCTCCAATCCAATATGCTTTGCTCTTCCCTGCTCTGCCCTTTTTGGGATGGCTCGTGAGGGAGGAATTGGGATGCATTTGTAGCTCAGTTTTAAAACCTAACTACCCAGCAGAGACTGCCAAATTTCAGCCCACAGCAAATTCTTACAACCTAGCTGCAACCCTTCAAAACAGAGACTGCTAACATATGGTTGTGTCAGTGGGAGCTTCTGTAATGCAATTTATTGTTGTGTAGGCTCTTTCAAGCTACTACACATGAAAGGTAAAGGGAACATTTACTCTTCGATGGGAGTTTAATCTTAGATTTACCTCATTTGAAACAAAACCCTCATTTGCATCTCTAATCCATAAGCAATCACCTGTAAAGAGTGCTTGTGAATAGAGACGTTTCTCGACTGTCATCAGAGCCTTTGCTCCTGGCTGGGGGTTTTGCCTGAGAAAACGCAGCAGAATTCAGTCCTCTTCCAGACAGTGTGCACAAACACCCACTGACACCACTAGAAAATGGTGATAAATAGAGGAAAGGGCTCTCATGAAGTGGAACAGATATTCACAGCTAACATGGAGCTCACGGGAGGTTCTTTCTGTTGCATGCATATATAATATATAATTTAATTCCTCCATGCTTTGCCTTCCATGCCCTTTTTATATCTAAGCGTTACAGTGTATGGTTAAGGCTTCAAACAGAAATAATCTCCTGTTGAAGTGAAAGTGCTTGATCCTGTACAAGCAATAAAAGATAAAGCAGCTCCACAACTCGGCGAAGTGTTCTCCCTTCTCAGCCTCCTCCCCATCACTGTGTCAGCCAGGGACACCCAGAGGGACACAAACCTTCCTCGTGGCCCATCCCATCACACAACTTTGAGGCATTTTTCCTTTTTTTAACTCTTGTTTTTAACTCCTACCTATGAAGACACAACATTAAGTAATCACTGAGCAGGCTGTAACTCAAGAATGTGACTTCAATCTCTGACCTGCCACTGCCTCCAGCTGAACTCCTCAGTCTGAGCACAGCATGAAAGTACCTAAGATACATCAGCTTTGGGAAGGGCTTGCTCTTCCCAAGGAACACAAAGTCTTGAGTTCCTCTTGAGGGTTTCTGAGTAGAGACACAGATTCTAGAAAACACTATGGATGTATTTTTTTTTTCCCTCCAGGACAATTAATTTAACTTGAAATTTCAGTTGGGCTAACACATTTGAAGATGGCTCGGGTATTCTCTGGCTATGAAGTGGGACATGGAATACACACAGACTTTAGATTAAAGACTAGCAAATGGGGGGGAAAATAAGACATTCTAAATAACTTGAAGAGATGGAGATGGTCAGGTTTTCTTTCTATCATGTGATGACTCTGAAGCCTATAAATTGCCTTTATACACCATCCATCATTGTTAATTTTCAGAGCTGATCCTTTTAGCAGAATTTCCTATCCAATATCTATACCAAAAATCTCCACTTCTGAAAAGTGACTTCTGAAAATCAAATAACCAGGAGACCCAGCTCCAGCTTCTGCACAGAGGATTTTTGCAAAGGACACCAACTCTCTCCCACAACACACGTGATCTTCTCCAGCTAAAATCATGAGATATAAAAAATTGGCCTTTTTTCCTGACAGTTTCCATTGCTGTTCTTTGACTCCCAAGCCATGAGTGCCCTGGTTACTATAAAAGTCATGCACACATGTCTTCTGCCAGCATGGTGTCATGTCTTCTGTCAGTGTGTTATTTAGTACTCAGTGTTCCTATTATCTTCAAACTGGCTCTGGATTGCTTCCAAAAGTTGCAATGTTATTCATGAAAACTTTGGTGGAGGCTTTCCAGTCTGTTTGAGCAAGGGGTTGGAACAATGCAGGGTTTGGCAGGGGGAAGGTGTGGGGATTGGGGTTTGGGGGGGGAAAGACAGAGGGAGTTCATATCTGTGTGTGCCAATTATCAGTCTGAGAGTCCCTGTTAGTCCGTCTGGATGAAAGGAATTCTGCATGATGAGGAAAATGTGAAGCACTGATATGTGGAAGGAGGGAAATTGCTCTCCTTCCGCAGCAATCATCAGGAGAACTCCCAGCCAGGTTAAGGTCCCTCTCTACTTTGATTACTGACCAATTTATTACCACGTCTGCTTTTCCAAACAAACAAGTAAACAGAGCAGAAACCTGAAACGTGTCTCTATCGGGCTCCAAGATGAGACCTCAGCAAAACTTTCATAAATTATAATTTTGAGGAGCTAATTTGGCTATTTCTTTGTCTCCCCAAATCCTGTCACTCTAAATCAGCATAAGAGCTGCCCTCTCTGGATGGCTCAGTTTTACTATTACCAGAATTATTCAAGCATATTAGCAGACTTCGAGCCAAGAATACCTTGTGGTCTGATGTAAAGTCTTGTTTTCCTTGATTAAATCTCCATTTCTTGTATTTGTTGGAACAAACAAGCAGTTGAATATTTTATTAGCGAGAATATGATTTATTTTTGCTAGTTAATATATTTGCTCCGTGGCAGAGCCTCAGGGGATGAATATTTTTCTTCGTTGACAGCCCTAAAGGGATGACACTTGCAGGGTCTGATTTCAGTCTGTTCTAGCAGTCTGCAAGCATCAGGTTTTGCAGCACAATTTTTCACATGCTAAGAGAACTTTTGCTTAAGAAAAGAAATTCCACATAATTTTCACCTTCCTGTTTAAGGACTGTGGGGTTTTTATGTCTCTTTGTGCCAGAATCCAGGCATTGATTCACTGATTCAGAGTTTGCTTCTGAACAAAGGCCATCCCAAATTAAAAAATGCAGTCCCAAACTTCTGTAAACCCTGAGTGTACACACTTTAGCTGCCTGCTATCTCTGAAATCGGATCTGGATTCAGCATGTGCAGCTTCTGCTTGTCTTTTCTTCCCAGGAATGACACTGTGAGGGAAGAGGCAGTGTGTTTAACAAAGCTGTTATGCAGTTTACTGATTGTGATTATTCAAGGCAAATGCTTTGAAGTAACAGCTTAGTGCAGAGTGACAGTAAACAAGATATAGAGATACAGCTAGATGAGAAGAAAAATAAATGGCAATTAGAATTGATATTCTAGGTGTGGGAAATGCCGGTAAGACCTCAACCTCCAGCAATGACACTCAGCATTTGTGTTGTCATTTCCCCACAAGATCTCCAGGATGGATCACAAAAGGCAGTTTGACACCTCTGAATCCTGAAACATAAGGGGAACATCACCCCAGACAGGGAAAAGAGAATGAAGGACAGGGAGACCTGGTTAGACCTCCTGGGCTAATGTTTGGGGTTGTCCTGGCTTGTGTCAGCAACAGTGTGGCCAGAGTGACCAGGGCAGGGATTGTCCCCTGTGCTGGCACTGCTGAGCTGTCTCCAGTCCTGGGGTCAGTTTTGGGTCCTTCACAACGAGAAAGGCTTTGAGGAGTTGGAATGTGTCCAGAAAGGGGAATGGAGCTAGGGAAAGATCTGGAGCCCAAGGAATGGCTGAGGGAGCTGGGGAGGCTCAGCCTGGAGCAAAGGAGGCTCAGGGGGACCTTGTGGCTCTGCACAGCCCCCTGACAGGAGGGGACAGCCAGAGGGGGATCGGGCTCTGCTCCCAGGGAACAAGGGACAGAAAAAGGGGAAATTACCTCAGGTTGTGACAGAGGAGGTTTAGGTTGGATATTAAGAAAAATTTCTTCACCAGAAGGGTTGTCAGTCATTGGACCAGACTAACCAGGGAAGTGGTAGAGTCCTCATCCCTGGAGGGGTTTAAAAGCCATATGGACACTTGGGGACATGGTCAGTGGTGGCCTTGGCAGAGCTGGGGGAATGGTTGGGCTCAGAGGTCTTAGAGGGCTTTTCCAACCCAAACCACCATGTGATTCTCCTCCCTAAGCAGCTTCAACAACGTTTAAGTTCCAGGCAATGATAAGGAATTCAGACCAGCCCTTGACCTCCAAGGGGGTGAATGCAGAGGAGTTGGGTGTTGTCCTCAGACAGGACGTTATAAGGATATTTTCTAGATTGTCACTTCCTCTCCCCATTCCTTGCACTGGGAGCTAAGGACTGCCTGTCATGGCAACACGGGGCTGAACTGTTTCACGTTGTCTTGATAACAGAGTGTGTCTGTGCAAATTTCAGCATGGCTGAGGAGTTACCATCCATTCTCAGAGTCACAGAATGGACCTTTAGGATTGTCCCATTCCACCCCTGCCATGGCAGGGACACCTTCCACTGTCCCAGGTTGCTGTCCGGCCTGGCCTTGGACACTTCCAGGGATCCAGGGGCAGCCACAGCTTCTCTGGGCAACCTGTGCCAGTGCCTCCCCACCCTCATAGCCAGGAATTCCTTCCCAATATCCCACAATATCCCACGCCAACCCTGCCCTCTGTCAGCATGGAGCCATTCCTCTCTGTCCTGTCACTCCATGTCATTGCCCAAAGTCCCTCTCCAGCTCCCTTCTAGATCCTCTACACAGAGCCTCAGTTTTTTCCTGCAAGCTCATGAGTATTTTTAACTCACTAAAATTACACCTTTTCTTCTCATCCAGAACTCCCTTTCTCCTGTAAAAAACCAGATATTTACAAGGAGGAGGCCAACAATGCAGGAAAACAATGCCTTTGGGGTGCCAGCCACTCCCTCCCAGCACTGCACAAGAACCAGCCTGTAAAACATTGGTGAGTTAAGATTCACCCCAATATTAACCTCTTCACTTGCATTTCCTCCTGAGCATTCCTGCATCTGAGGCCTGTGAAATGCCACTGTTCCAAGGGGTAAAGCAAAGAATTAGGACTTATCATGAACACAGTACCCAGAACATCTCTCTCTTTTTTCCCTTTTGTTCCCACCTAATTCTATTTTTTAGAAAAATTATTAAAACTAATTGCATTATTTAATCCCATCACATAAAATCCTCCAGTGTTTCATTAATCAATGTAATCAACCCAATCAAAATAGATAAAGATCTTTTAGCAGGCTTTGATGAGATTTTATCAAAATCTCAGTGCATATTGTGAAGTCTTATCCTCAGAAGCAAAGTAACTGTAGGATGTGGAAGCTTTATCAAGCAGGCACTAAAAAAACAGATGATGCTTGGGCCATTTTAAGAGGCTCTCCATATTAAATTAATAACAGCAATGCTTTTGTGTTTTATATATAGGGATATAAAAGCAAATGGAAATAACATTCATTTTGTATCTGCAGAACGATTGCTGTAAAGCAATCAGCTTTTTAAGTAACGAAGAAGATGCATGTCTGTGAGCCAGCAGACCATAAAGCCACAACTCTGAGAGCAAAAAGCAGTGGGGAATGCAAGAGTTAGATCAGCATAGCTGTAAGTGAAGAGCCTTGTTAAAAGCACAAGCCATTTCCTTTTAAATGTAGTGCTCCCACCCCACATCTGATCATAAATAAATATGAATGGAAAAGCTGTGTCTGGTGCAGCATTCCCCCTCCAGGTCACAGCTCCCGTTCTTCGTGGGTTTGCCTCACTAACCATGAGGCACTGAAATCTACCACAAAAATAATACCGTTTATGGTGAAATACAGCACTACAAATCCAGGCAGTTTCTCAGTCCAGAGTGGCTTAGGAGACCCCCCCAAAAAAAGTCACAGCCCAGGGAACAGACCTTGAAGCACCAAAGGATTCAGCCTGACAAGTAGCACTCACTGCCTGCAAAGCACAAAGAGTTGGGAAATTATCATTGCTTTCTCTAACAGCTACCTCCACACTTGTTCTATCTGGAAACACTGGAAGTTTCATAATTTCCTTTCATTTAAATGCTCTTTGAGCCAAATGCTCCTAAGCCAGCTGGAGTTTTATTCTCCTCCCCTGTTCTCTCTTAGTCTACGACACAGAGAGAGGCAACAGGTTGGGTTCAACATTGGCCATTTCCATGAGTTCAGCACTTCAAAGGGCAGAGTCAGAGCTGAACAATGACCAAACCCAGCAGAAATAATTACAGAGAAGGATCCTGGGTTTTATTTAAAATTAGGCAGCACTGGAGTGCTTAGAAAGCTGCTGGGCTGAGTGTGCAGGTAGCAGCCCAACAGCAGCAAATCTAACGAGTGCAGTAATTTTGCCTTACGTTGTGCTTTAGTTTCAATTTTGCCTTGAATATGATTTTAAGTAGAATTAAGGTTGTCTTGCTCACAAGCAAACTTTGGTTTTTGGGTTTTTTTTTCCTTTCCTTTCTTCAAGAACCCAGCAAGTACAGCTCAACTTAAAAATAAAATCAGGACTGAGCAAATCAAGATGTGTCAGCCACTGGAGTAGCTGAGCTGGGAAAATAACATGGGAGGTGATGGAAGAGCAGTTGTGAGCACCTGGAGCCTGATCCACCTGTCCTGGCTGTGAACTCAAAGGAGCAGCTCTGCCCCATATCTGCTGCAAATTTGGACTTCGTATGCCAAACATGACCTCTTCCAAACAGAGCCTGAGCTGTGCTTTGAAAGAGTTGTTAAATTTACACTCAAACTCAACTGTGTGTTGCCAGATCTCATCCAGAGCCCCAGCGGCGCCAAAAAGTCACTTCACACGAGCTGAAATCAGAGGATTCTAGTAAAGGATGAACAAGGTCAAACTATTTTGAAAACATTTCCAGCAAGTTAAAACACTGGGGATATTCTCGGCGTGATCCCTCCGAGTGGAGTGTGATGAGCTCACCCATTAGAGCCATCACAACCTGAGGATGGGTTTATTACATGAACTGATTAATTAACGTAGCTACTCGTGTCCTAACTGCTGTCATCAGAAGGAAGAGCTTTGTTTCATCTCGATGTTCAGCCATCAGAGGAACAAACCCAGAGGTTTGGGGAGGATGGTTTCCACTCTCATAATTTTGCAGCATTTTTTTTCATTCCATTGAAATGGTTTTTACTCTGCTTTTAAGACGTTTGATTACGACAAGGGGAGCCATAAAATCTGTATTTGATAATTTCAGTTCTGTTTTCATCACTTTAATTTATCAGGAGGGGGAGAGACGATGGCAGGATGCTGGGATCCCAGTCATCCCAGCACGCCACGCCACCACTTGGACAGCAATCACAGGAGCCCAGCAGCAAGCTGTGGACAAGGTTTTTCCAAGCAGCAGCATCTGGCTCCCTGGCAAGGGGAGCAGGAAGCCTCTTGGAGCACATCGGAGTCGCCCCTGGCTTTGTCACACGGGAAAAGGCCTGAGGGACTGTCTGGGTTGCTCTGTCCTTGTCTCAATTACATTTGCCTTTGAGGGGACATAAATCTGCCTCCCCAAACCTCACTGCTGGTAGCTCCACTTGCCTGTGCTTCCCCCTGCATTCTGCTGCCACCAAAAAAGTGCATTTCTGAA
The DNA here is from genome assembly GCA_013397955.1 of Grantiella picta. Classification (NCBI taxonomy): domain Eukaryota; kingdom Metazoa; phylum Chordata; class Aves; order Passeriformes; family Meliphagidae; genus Grantiella; species Grantiella picta. Next base: position 103,879 of record VZRM01002155.1, on the reverse strand, counting down.
TTTCTGGAGTGGAAATTCACGCCCTACAAGCCACATCTCTCACCCAAACAGAAGGATGACCAAGAGGCATGTACCTGTGGATTTAAGGATGAGTCTCGGGGTGCTGCATTAGCAAAAACCTGCCTGATGTTTAACACACCTGCGTTCCTATGAATATTTACCTAATCAAAATATCTTCTGATTTTTTTTTCACCCAAAAAAGCTTTGCCTGCTCACGTTGGGGAAAGCAAATATCTCCTTCCCTGCCCTGTGAGCAGCTCAGCTGCAGGTGGTGGTGATTTCAGGGATGCTGGGATGAATGAATGGATGGATGGATGCTGCTGGATGCCAGGCTGTGAGCAGGGATGAGGTGTTTTACACACACCTGCTCCCCCCCTCCTCCACCCACTCCCCACCACCGAAACAATCACAGCAGACTTGCACAACAGTCCACATTTTTTGAAAATGTAGTATAAACACAACCCAAACCTGCTCATATTAAAGCAATTAAGGAATTAAGGGATGTCTCAGCATGTGGGGAGAACTAAGCTATTATTTTGTTTCTTGATAGAGGGTAAGTTCGCTGAAAATTTGAGTGTCATGCCACTCAAAACTATTTGTGAGTATGGGGGAAATTTGGGAAATAAAAAGTCTGCCTTTTATGTTCTTTTAAGGAAATCTTGCTTTCAAAAATGCCAGTAGTCTGTGTGTGTGGTTTTCATTTCATTTGGGTTTTTTTTTACTTCTTCTAAATTAATTTTATTATTATTAATATTTTAAAATAGCACTTTCCTACAAAAAATAAAGTAAACAGAGTTTTTAAACAAGTTAAATAGCCTAAAAATAAAATAGTTCATGTCAGCTAAGCACAATGTCTGTGACTGATTCAAAATCACATTTCCAAGGGGTTTTAGATTACCTGTAAAATCTGGGGGAAAAAAAGGTCTGTTTTCAGCTGTGTATAGTCTCTTTTTATCCTGACAGTTTTCTGCTTCAGTCACCAAAAGGAAAACATATTTTCCCCCCAGCTCCATGTGTAAGGTGCTGAAAACCCCACCAAAGGATTTAGGATTAACGCACCGACCTTTCCATCAGCCAGACAACTGCAACTGCAGAGAAGAAAAAGTTGGAAGCTCAAGTCTAGAGCAGATGAATGGGTTGGTACTGGAAGAGATTTCCAAGAAATATCCAAATGAGGGTTTGTGAAGATGTTCAGGCTAAAAGTTGTGCGCAGAGAAAAGGGAAATCCCAGCTGTCAGCCAGGTGACCACTTAGGGACATCACATGAGGAGGATTGAGAACCATTCCCAGTTGGTTTAAGGGCTTTATAAGGATTCAGTAGGGAGCATTTGATGCCTTAAAGGGGAAACGAGGAGGGGGGGAAAAGAAAAAAAAAACAAAAAGAAGGAAGGGTAATATAAAATCTGCTTTACCACAAGACTGAGGAAACACAGAATAATTAAAACACCAACTGACATTCAATGGATTTATAAATGTTCCTTTGGGACAAACAAATGGAAGTATGTGATCCATACTGCAATATTTGCGTTGGTTTTAAAAAATTTGGAATCTGGTCTTGCCTTTTCTGTCCCAAGCCACGCACAGGGGCAGAAACTGGCTCTAAGAGGAAGGCACATCCAGAGCCAATTCCACAGCCTCTGCTGCCATATTTCCTGAGAAAACAACATTTAGACCCTTTTCCATTTTCCCCATAAGGACATTGATGATTTTAGTGCATAAAAGGAAGATGAAAATATTGCAGTAAAAGGAGAAAAAGCTCTTAATTCATATAAGTCAAGATACCCTGCATGCCAGGTCCAGGCACTAATGCAGGAGGATGCTCAGTTATCCTAAGGGAACAAACCTGAGCAGGTCCTTCAATATTCCTCCTTCTTTTGCAAAGTGAAAAATTCCCAAGGTATAAATTTGCAGTTTGGTTCCCAGTGATGTCCTAATTAAGGTAAGCAGCCAAATGAAGCCAACTGAAGCTGCATGGCCTGGATGTGCAGCAGAGCTCCCTCCAAGCCCAGGCTCACCCCAAAGCCATGGAATATCCTGAATTGGAGGGATCATCGAGTTCAGCTCCTGGCCCTGCACAGGACAATCCCAAAAATACCTGCAAAAGCAGCTCTTGGCAATGTTTGTGAGGCTGGATTTTGGAACAAGTACCTTTGCACTCCTGATCTGCCTCAGATGTGCAGCCACATGAGTTTTTACACATCCTTCGGTCAAACCTGAGGGAAATTTAGCACTCTGGGACATCATGTGGAGTTGCCCATTTGTCTCTAAACCACGGAAATGATGCTTTGTCCAGGACTGTGGAAGCATCATTTGAAATTCCTTCTCTGGAAGATGCTGTGAGTGTTATTTCCTTGGATTTTGAAGCCTGAAAAAGGGAGGTCTGTGTGTACCTGTGAAAAGGGTGGAGGAACCAGACCAGTCCTGCCACAAGCTCTTTGCTTGACCTTCACTTATGGGAGAGCTCCTCCCCCAAAAACTGGAGATAAAACGTCCCTGTGTCACCAGATGTGGTGTGAATTAATTCATTAGTAGTGGCAGGATGTTCCAGTGCTAGATTAAATTCACAATTAATGATAATTGAAGTATTTCATAGAATACAGATTCTGTATATGGAATAATACAGAGTAAATTGAAGTATTTCATAGTATACAGAGTAATACTCTGTATTTCAGAATATACAGAGTATACAGAGTAATTTCAGAGTATACAGAGTAGGATTTCAGTATGAAATACTTTGAGTTTCATTCAGCGTGACCTCCTTTTATCAGCTCAGCCATAAATACCTGATTACTGGTCAACTTTTTTTTTCTCAGTCTATAACATCCTTGCTCACATTTTTCTAAGGTGTCCCACTGCATTTCTCAAAACCATTTTGCCATTTCCATTCCAAAATGATTTTTCCTTCCAGATTTTGAGTGCCACACAGGTTTGACCAAATGGTCACATCTCAAGTAAAAAATATACAAACTTCCAAGGCTCAGTGCCACAAAAAAACCCAAAAAAACAAACAAAAAAAAACCCCAAACATATTAAGGGGTTCTTTTTCTCAGAAATATTTTTTCCTCAAAATAAAGGGCCACTTGGGCTTTAAAATCAGCTTGTCTGCTCAAGAAACACCTTGGACTTCTATTTACTTAAATAAATGGGCTTGGATTTGTGATCTTAGTGCACACAGAAAATCTGGAGTGTTAAAAGTCCTGCATTTCATCGATAATAATTCATACATCAGCCACTGGAAAGCTTTTTTGAATGGCAAGGGCAGGGTAAAATACAGCCAGTGGTGTTTATATTAGTTCTTTTTTTATCTAATAGGCTTTATATAATAACTCCTGTAACAATTAATCCGAGCACAGAGGCTGAAACTATCTACAGTGCAGGAGGATAGCATGAAAATAAAATATTTTATTAAAAACGCATTTAAAAAGGTTTAAAAGTCCTTAGTTATATGAAAGGAATTGACCTTCTTCCTTTTGTAGTGTTCCTTCAGAAAAGAACTGCAGTGAGTTAAGGGGAATTGAGCAATTATATTGTTATACTATTACATTATAATTTGCATTTCTTGATAACGCTTATGTCAAAAAAAATGTTGGAAAGTTTCATTTCAATAAAATATTTAAATTGCTGACATAGCCTGTGACTGTCTGTGTTACATAAAGACATACTGCAGCTTATTCCGAATTTCTCATCAGATATCAGACATGTGGATTTATGGACTCTGTAGAGTAAATCACAGCAAATGTCCTAATTATGGAGTTATAGAAGCTCCATGCACAGGTGGGAAATCTGGAGTAGAGGTCCAAAATCCAACAGCTAGTCCAAAATCAAAGTATGATACAAGAAAAATACGGCAGGGCTAAAAAGTTCTACAAGAACCAAAATGGGGCTGAAGTTGCTGCTTTCCTCCATTTCACCAGAGATAAGAGCATGAATTGATGGAGTGAACATAATCACAGGATCGTTGAGGTTGGAAAAGACCTTCAAGATCATCAAGTCCAACCTGTGACTGTCACCACCTTGTCACCACTGTCACCCAGCCCAGAGCACTTAGTGCCACATCCAGCTGTTCCTTGAACATCTCCAGGGATGGGGACTCCAGCAGCTCCCTGGGCAGCTCCTTCCAGTGCTTGACAACCCTTTCCATCAAGCAATTCCTCCTGATGTCCAACATGAACCTCCCCAGCTCCATCCTCCTGCACACACAGCCCCATCACTGCTCCATCCTCCTCCTCCTCCCAGCCACAGGCAGGGCTGAAGAAGCAGTTTCTGTCCTTTCCCTTCTCCCAGAATATTGCCTTTGCAAGAGCCATTGATCCCAGGGAACTGGGCAGAAAAATGAGCCAGAGCTTTGGCCCTGGCAACCAAACCAACCCCCTGCAAACCAATCATCACCATATTTTATCTATTGTCTTATCTCACCTCACCCTGATGGCCCTGGGTTTGCACTTAGGAAGAGAAGAACCTCAGGGTTTGGAGGATATTCACCACATCTCACCTGTCTACATCCATACATCCAAATACTCCCTAGACAGACCCCAGCAAGCAGGAATTTGCCACAGATGACCAAACCAAGAGATGTCAGAAGGATTTTTCTCTCACTAATTGGGTCATCGGGACCTCCTAAACACACATTTCTCTTGCCATGTCAACCAAGCTGCCACATCATCATTGGTCCACCTGAACCAGGCACTGAGAGATGGACAGTGAGTGCAGGAGAATGTGTGGGCAGGGTTGTGTTACCTGCGGGTTCCTGCATGTCACCTGTGGACGCAGAAAGCTACAACAGAGGTGTCACCTTGCACCAGAAAGGACATGAAGAATTGACCATCGCAGGTTAGAGCAGCTCAGACAGTGCACATGGGTTTGTTGCCTAAACACAGGTGTCCAGCGTCACCTTAGACACCCTGGGTGTCCCTGCTGCCTCCAGCTGCTGAGCCAGGGGGCACAGATCTCCTGCCAGACCTCTGGGGTGGGGGTCTCGGGGCCTTGAGGGCATCTTGGATGCTCCTGGCAACCAGGAGTGCACACGAAAGGAGGGATTTTTTTCCCCTCTGAACAACCTGTTGATATCAGATTTACCTACACCACCAGCAGGAAAACAAACACAGAAGGCAGACATTTCCACAGAAAAACCTGCTGCATCCGGTTCACATTCCTGCTTTTTAGACACATATACCCTTGTGGTTCTAACGTCCCCTTAACGGGGACAGCCTGTAGAGAAATGAGGTGACAGCCCCTAGCACGGCTGTCTCCAGACAGCAATCCGCAAGCCCAGGAAATTCCTCTCCTCCCGTCAAAAATCCCCTTTGCAATCAGCCTTGCGAGGAGGCGCAGGAGCGGTGGGAAGAGCGGTGGTGACAGGAGGAGGTGGGCACAGCCCGTCCCGGGGGATTCGCATCCTCCCGTCCCATTAAACCCTCGGGCAGAGCCGCCGGAGCCCCGGGAGCAGGCAGGGGAGGGAGATGAAAGGCTCCTGCAAGAAATCAGGTGCAGAGGGTGGGCAGATGCTGCTAAAGAGCAAAGAGACCCGGCCAGGCTCGTTTGTCTGGAAGGGAACCAGCAGGAACTTTCTTTTTATCTCCGACTGCGGGTGTCAGGGTAGTTCCTAAAGGCCACAGCCAGCCTGGCCCCCGCTGCTCTGCCTCTCCCTGCCTGCACAGGCGAGGAAATCGCATCGATATATTTTTTCGCAGGTAGAAAATCCCCCACCGCGATGGTCACAGAGCCGCGAACTCCTCTCCACCTGTGCGAGCGGCTCGGGTCCCACCTCCCCCAGCAGAACTTTCCCGGCTGGTGATGCTCTGGCTGTTGGTCCAGCATCCAGCGGGGCATGGCCAGGAGCTCCTGGGCTACCCACGGCCCTGCCAGAGCCAGCCCTGCCTGCCCGCACCGCCGCTGCCCGCCTCTGCCAAGGATTAGCCATGCTCCACCTGGGCTGCCTGGGATTTGGTGGGGCATCCCCTTGCCGGGCGGGGTGAGGGGGCACTGCCCCGTCTGTCTGTCTGTCTGTCTGCCTGCCTGGGGATTAGCCTGGCCCCACCTGGGCTGCCCCCAGCTCCGCTCACCAGGGTGGCCCCAGCCGGAGCAGCTCTCTTCTGCGTGGGCTGCTGGGACACAGCTGTCTGTCTGTCTGTCTGTCTGGGAGATACGGATGGGCACTGCTCTGCCCATCCAGCATCCATGTATGTCTGTCTGTCTGTCTGTCTGGGAGTGCTGGATGGGCACTGCTCTGCCCATCCTACCGTCATGTCTGTCTGTCTGTCTGTCTGGGAGGGCAGCCCTGCACTGCCATGTCTGTCTGTGAGGGATGCTGGGCACAGCCTTGTCCATTTGTCTGTCTGTGAGAGGATGCTGGACACAGTCCTGGCCGTCTGTCTGTCTGTTAGGCTACGCTGGGCACAGCCTTGTCTGTCTGTCTGTCTGTCTGTGCAGGGATGCTGGGCACATTGTCTGTCTGTCTGTCTGTGAGGAGATGCTGGGCACAGCCTTGTCTGTCTGTGACGGGATGCTGGGCACAGCTCTTCCGTCTGTCTGTCTGTGAAGGGACGCTGGGCACATCCTTGTCTCTCTGTCTATCTGTCTGTGAAGGGACGCTGGGCACAGCCCTATCCGTCTGTCTGTCTGTCTGTGAGGGGTTGCTGGGCACAGCTCTGTCCGTCTGTCTGTGAGGGGATGCTGGGCACCGCCCTGTCCGTCTGTCTGTCTGTGAAGGGATGCGGGGC
>VZRM01002155.1:0-81682 GCA_013397955.1 Grantiella picta | reverse complement strand
AATATATATTTAAAAAAATGATAAAAGAAAAAAAAAAAGAAAAACGCAAAAAACACGATCGCCTTTCACCCGAGGTGAACTGCACTGAAACTTTTTACAACAAACTGTCTCTGAATGAAAGAGGAAAGACCGAAAATACCCCACCCGAGGACATTTAACTCCTCTGGAGCTCACTTACTGCTGGCCACGCCGGCAGTAACCGTCAAATCCAACAGGACTTTGGGCAGTTGCTCTGACCTGGATGAATTTAAACCGAGAAATTCATTGTCGTTTATGCTTGCAGATGTTAACTGAAAAAAAAAGAAAAAAAAAAGATATATATGCATAAACCTTTTTTTCCTGGATTTGGCAGATATGTATAATTATATTAAAATGGTTCTAGCACACTTGATGGTTGTCTTCCATTTTAATCGCATCCGGCGAGTGATGGAGAAGGGGTGATGCCATCCTCGTGCACAGGGGACCAGGAGGGTCCTGCTGCTCCTGCAGGGCCAAGACAAAAGGGGCTCTGCCTCCCGAGGCAAAGGAAGCAAAATCAATGGGAGGTGTCATTTTTGGTTTTGAAATCTTTAATCAAAAAACTTTCATTACGAGCAGACCTTGGATAACGTGACCTTTCCCACCCCGGCTTCCCCGAGCCTCTGCGCGGGGAGGGAGGGATGTGTTTGCTCTGCGTTCTCCCGGGGGATGGAATCCCCAGCTGCGTGTTTAGGGAGAGCTCTGAACTTTGCAGGGAGGAGAAGGGGAGCCTGGATCAGGCAGGATGCTGTGAGCAGAGGTGCTGGGGAAGGAGAGGATAAGGGTTTGAGCTACAGAATCACAAGTTGAAGCCACAGTGCCCCACGATGCAGGGTCAGGCCCTTCCTGAGCATCCCTGCTCTTGGTGGCTCTTTCTCTGTCCTTCTCCCTTTTTCTCCCTCTCTCCTTCCCACGCGCAGCGCTGGGGCTGCTGGAGCTCTGAACTCGGCTTGGATTTAGTGCAGCAAAAAAATGGATCTCTGGAAAGAGAGAGACCTGGAGAAAAGGCCCCGGTGCCACCCCGCTCCCTGTCACCAGCTGTCCCCCAGGGCTTGTCACCAGCACCCTGTGAGTCACCCAGGGCCACCAGCACCACAGCCATGGTGCCAATCCAGCCATCCCTTGGCTTCACATCCCAGCATCCCAAACTGCTCCTTCCCGCAGTGCCTTGCGTCCCCTGCCACCCCGAGCAGAGAGCAGCCTTTAAAACCAACAATTCTGGGAGCAGAGTAGGTTTTGCACTGCCTCTCGTTAGCGCGTGCCGGTCGGTGATTTTCTCATTTATTTTTTGTGATGGGAGGATATGTGCAGGAAAGGTTTGGGAAGCGCCAGGCAGCGCTGGGGCTGCCAGGGACAGCTCAGCCACGTCCCTGCCGCTGGCATCTCCCAAGCAGCAGCGCGGAAAGTTTCATTTCTCCACCGATTTGCTTCAAATCAACAAAGTTTACCTCTCCCCCCACCCCCCAAAAAAACCATATTCGAGCAAAATATGCTCAGGGAAACCAAGTCCTTACTGAACTGGGGCACAGCATCCCACCTGCCTGGAGAAGCTCTTTGTTTCCTGGGCTTTTGATTATTAATTTTTTAAAAGCCTCTTTAAAACCTCTTTTTGCATTTAGCTTTCCCCATCTTATCTTTTACTTTTCTTTCCTGACTATTTCCCTGTCTGCCAGGGATGAGCTCCTCCAGCTAGTGCTCGGTTTTATCAGAAATAGCTAATTCATGGCAGGAGTTTCTCTGATTTTTCCCTGGCTTTTTGTACTTCCCACATTTTCTCCCCCTGTTTGCTTCTGAGTTTAATTTAAATGGGCATATGCGTGGGCAAAGGGCAAAATCCCAAGGTGAGCTGGCAAACAAAATATTCTGTAAAGAGTGTTTTAACTCCTTTTTAATTTTTAATGTTTTACATCTCCTGATAGAATTAATTTCCTCTGAACTCAGGCTGCGGTAGGCAATCCTGGATCCAATAAAATCTGGGGAAAAGCCGGGAGAACACATCAGTTTAGTGTTGGAAAGGATTTAGGAGCAAAGAGCTGATTAGATGGGTGTCCCCCAAAATATACACACAAGCAAACCCTCTACCTGCTCTGCAATGTGACATTTCCCACCAGAGGGGGGGAAAAAAACCCTAAAATTGGAAAAGCAGAAAAACACGAGGGAGATCTTGACTGCAACCATAACTGAACTGCCTGGAATGAATATTCCAGCACCTCTGCCCAAAATTCCCTGCTCATCCTTGTCTCAGCCCCTCCTGCTCTGCTCTGCTTCCTTCTTTGATTCCCTCTCCATTTGCTGCCCAATATTCCCTGCCCAATATTCCCTTCCCAGTGCTCCATAGTAACCAGAACATCCCTGCTCCCACCTCAGGCTGGCCCAGCCTAGGGAACCCCAGAACAGGGGTGAGTTTTGGGGTGCTGCATTTCCAGGAGGACCCCGGGGCTGGGGAGCACTGCCAGTTTCCAAGGAGACAAGGGAGATTTAGTGAAAAAAGCCGGATTTAGGGACACACGGCGGAGCTTCACCACCTGGTGCTGGGTGGAGTGGCACAGGGACACCCCAAATTCCCAGCCACACCCCTGGCACTGCCTTTACCTGGGATTTGGGGGTGGCGGGGGTAGGGCAGGGGGGTCGGGAAAGGGTTTGGGTTTGGAAAGGGAGGATTGGGAAGAGGGGCTGTGCTGGGGTGAAGGGTAGGGTGTGAGGGCTGGGCTGAGTGTGGGGAGGGGTCAGGGATGGGAGGATGGGAGAGGAAGGGAGGAAATGGAAAGGAAAAGGAGGGAAGTAAGGGAAGTAGGGAGGGAGAGGAGGAGGAAAGAGGGAAAGAAGGAAAGAAGGAGGGAGGAAGGAGGGAGGGAGAGAGAAAAGGAGGGGGGAAAGGAAAGGAAAGGAAAGGAAAGGAAAGGAAAGGAAAGGAAAGGAAAGGAAAGGAAAGGAAAGGAAAGGAAAGGAAAGGAAAGGAAAGGAAAAAGAGGAAAGGAAAGGAAAAAGAGAGAAGACAAAACAACAGAAGGGAAGGGGAAATTCCATTTCCAGCTGCCTGGTGTCTCCCTGCTGCTGTTACTGCTGCACCTCTGTGCTGGGGCAGAGCAGAGGGAGGTGATGGCAGGGGGTGGGGGGAAATAAGAGGTGGTGAAGAGATAGATAAATATATAAATCCCACACAAACTGTTAAAATCTGCTCTGAGAGTCAATTTTGACTTTTAGGCTCATGAACCATTAATAAAAATCTCCTTATACTCAGATGGCTCTCAAATGCTGTGATAGCGGATTACAAACTCCTAATGGAGATACTGTATGATCAAATATTCTCTAAGCACCAAGGTCTAACGTCCTGGGGGTGGCCAGGCCACCTGATTATCAGCTTATCGGCAAATACCTCTTAGTGTGGGATGTGCCGAAAAGAAAGTGCCTTCCCGACGTGCTCCCTTCCCCATTCTTCCTTCAGACAGGTTTGGGATGGCATTCTGTGGTCTGGGGATCACAGGATGCCCTGTGGCAGTGATGTCCCCTCTCTGTCCTGGGGCTTGGCCGTGGTTTCTGGCTTTTCCTGTGAGAGATGCAGAGCTGGAGGTCCCAGAGGGGTTTCAGGCTCCCGGAGCTCAGAGCAAAGCCCTTTCTTGGTCTCAACACTCAGCCCTTGCCAGGACCAAACCACTGAATGTGATGTATAATTGCCTGGTAATTAAATTTGGAGGGCTGAGGCTGCCTCATTATAGGGAAAGAGGGAGAGGGAGAGGAGCCTCTGTGAGACCAGAAACCAGAGCTCCCCACAGAGCCAGCTCCTGGGAAAACTGGACTGTGGATCTGCTGCTTTCTGTTTCCAGGAGGAGTTGGTTCTCTCCCTGCCTCTCCTCACATGCTCACAGGTTGGGACTTTGGTATTGATTCTGGTGTGGATGCTGCTAATGAGACCTGCTGATGCTCGGAAAATGCATCATCCATCCCAGTTTGGGAGCTCTGTGCCCTGGGAGGGTCTGGGATCAGGCTGGACAGGGAGGAGAGGGCATGAGGGAGCAAGCAGGGCAGCTTATATCAAAAAATAAATTTAAAAAGTCCTCTCTGGACTGTAAGCATCCCAACAGGGACCATGTTTTGTCCATCTTCCTCTCTACTGACACCTCTTCACAGCCTGCTGGGCCATGATTTAACCCTTGCTTGGCTGAAGTAATGGCACAGGAGAGCTTTCAATACTTGGAGAATTTTTGGCTTTCCTAGAGAAGGCTGTGAGGTCAGGGTGTCAACACCAAGCAGAATAATTTTCCTCCTGGTCTCCTTGATTCACTAGTGACTCTTTGGCAAGGCTTGGCACACGCCTTGTGTTTCCAAGCACCAGTCTTGGCATACAGGAAAGGTATCCATGCTGGACTGCCTTTCCCAACCTTCTCCTGCCGGAGGGGACAGCAAAGCTGGGTCCTCCTGCACCCTCATTCCCTCCACAAGTGACAAACCACTTTTGCTTTCAGGCAGATTCAAGCAGAGGTGAAGCTGATTTATCTCCTGATGTTGCTGTGCAAGGACAGGTAACTGTGCCCTCTGTCTCACTGATTTTTTGAGACCCCCCCTAGGCCACTGTGGCTCATCTGTAGGATGTGGGGCTGCAGGTTTTATCCATTGGGGTAATCAGGCCTCTCCATTGAGAAAATATGTGGAGACCCCCCGTAGGAAGCATGTTTGGGCAGTTACTACGGCCTGAGTAGTGTTTTGCAGGGGCTGAAGAGCTGAAAACAAGGAATGTGGTGAGTTGTGAGGGTGTTTGTTGGGTTGTGAGGGTGTTGGTTGAGTTGTGAGGGTGTTTGTTGGGTTGTGAGGGTGTTTGTTGAGTTCTGAGGGTGTTCATTCAGTGCTGTGAGAAGAGCCACAAGCCCTAAGCCCTCTGGCAGCTGTGAGGTTGCAGGGCCTGTGGTGATGGAATGCTGAGAAGGGTGATGGAGTCTGGTGGGAACCCAAAAGTCTTCAGCCCTGGGTCAGTGGGGGATAAGGGTGTTGCCCCTGAAACCCCAGAAAACCCCAAATTGGGTGGCAGAGGAGACCTCTACCAAAATGGTGCTGTCCAGTCTCAGCACCTGGCTTTGAACTGAAAGGGGAGGATTAGGAAGGGTTCAGGAAGAGCCAGGAGAGCAACTCCATGAGTTGTGAACCTGCTGGGTGAAGTACCTGGGAGGATTCTGTCAAAATGTTGAGTTATCTAAGGGAAGGCTGAGATGGTGTGAGTGTATTTGGTGAGGGAAGGTTATTACCTGTCAGACTGGGTGTATCTACCCATTCAGTAGGAGTATCCAGGATGACAAGTTAAAAATAAGATCAATCCAAACTGGCCATTCCAGAAAAATGAAAATTGGAAGGTGAAACAAATTGCCTTGGGACATGGAATCTCTGCTTTTTTAAGTGTAACAGTCAAACACCCAAGTGCCTTCCTGAAAGTCAAACTGTCTATAATTTCTTAAATTACAATATGTCACATCCTTTGTGGTAACCATCCAGGTTACTCTGCTCTTTCGGGGCTTTGTGCAGCACTTTTTAGAGGATGGAGAATTCACCAGATGGTTCCTGGGGAAAACTGCATCTGGATCATCTCTGGCCATGGAAAACCAAACAGAGCAGTTTTGGAGAGGGCTGAGAGCAGCAGGGATCACTCAGGGCACCAGGGATCAATCAGGGCACCAGGGGTGCAGGTGGCCTGTGCTGCTGGGATTTGTGTGATGGGAAGAGCTCCAGGTTCATGGCTCATCCAGAACAGGTGAGACAGAGGCACAGAATGCTGCTGCTGTCTGATCTTTCCCATCTGCAGCAGAACAAGGATGCTCTCCCAACTCCTATCACAACTCTGGGATCTCTAAGCTGACCCAGCATGGGGAAACACCTTGCAAGAATTTCCTGGGGCACTGTGGGTCAGCTCTGTGCTGCACCTCTGCTCTTCCTGATTTCCTCTGGCTGCTCTCCCTCCCTCTCTCCCCCTGCCAGAGGGACTGAGGACTCAGTGCCAACCTCTCCAGGTGTGCAAACTCTCTGCCTCCTTTGGCAGGTCCTGCCAGAAGCAGCCCACACTGCTGAGGGCTGCCAAAGCTCCTTCCTGACTCATGGTCTCCCTACCAGCAGCAGAGAGGTGACTGCAGAAAGGGTCACAGCAGGGACAGCTGAAATTCTTTCCCTGTGTTTTGGGGAGTTGCCTTCAGCATTTTCCAGGGGGTCAATGCTTGATGGATCATCCAGGTCTGATGAAATACTCTGACATGAAAAGGGATGGAGGTGGATGGATTGAAAATGAGTAACAAACAGTGCTGGGGCTCTTTGGAATTTGTTGGGAATGACTGTGCAGATGCAGAGGTCACCCTGTGGCATCACAGTGGTCCCTATAAAACTGAAACCAGAATTAGAACCTTGTATGTAGCCACATTAAAATAGCCCCTATAAGTCTAACATCCCAAGGAAAATCCCAGTCTCTGACATCTAATTTTTTTTTATTTTGATGGCGTTGCTGGCCGGTGAGGGTCTGTTGAGGCTCCACTCACCACCTACCACCAGGTCAGGCTGCAAGAATCAAACCCAGAGGCAGCACTGAGCAGCACCCTGGGGTTGCAAGGGACATTCAGGTCCCTCTCTGCCAGGGTGGCTCTGCAGCACCCACTTCTCACAGCCCTGTCCTGTGGTCTCTGTGTGATTCAAGAAGGTCCTCATGGCTCAGGAGCTGCTTCTGTGGCTTTCATGCTGCTGCCTGCAGAGCCATAATTGCCTCAACCTTTGCACAGACACTGCAGCAAACAGTTGTTATTACTTGGCCACAGCCTTTAATATTTGCTGCAAGAAGGTGGCTGGGCCTTTGTAAGGTTTCTGGGAGGCTGAGATTTCCTAAACCCAGGAGCTGAGGGTGTCCTTAGCCTCGCTGGGATGGGGTAGAGCAGAGAGGTTGTGCCAGACACAGCCCCTCGAGGGGCACGGGGCAAATCACAGGGATGGTTTGGGATGGTTTGGGGTGGAACAGACCTTAAAGGCCATCCAGCCCCCCTGCCACGGGCAGGGACCCAGCTGTGTCTGGCACTTGGGCACAGGGGATTCGAGGTGTTGCAAGGAGATGGGCTGAGCTGCTTGGGGAGAGGGAGTGTGAGACAGAAATCAGCTGCTTGGCCCCCCCGGCAGCACCGAGGGTGTTCTGATAACCACAGAACCCTCATGGGCTCCTCCTGGGAATCTGGGACTGTCCCCATCAGAATTAACAGCCAGCCTCGTTGATAGGCGGTGACGAGATATCGCCCAGAGTCGAATTACTCATGGGCAGTGGACATGATGTGCTCAGTTTTCATTTGCCTTCAGATCACAGAAATCCACAACGGGCTGACTCTGGATCCGGCCACACCAGCCTGTTCTGGGAGCTTTAAAATTAAAGCAGTCACAAGGCTGCCCTTCTCTTCCCAGTGACTCACGCTAGAATCCAAACACTCGAGAGCAAAAGGACAAATGGAAAACTGAGGGTCCTGGTTGGAATTCAGAGCTTTCTTTTTGGTTTGCACCCGGAGCAATGCGACGGAGTCAACTTTCCTGTGTCAGGAGAGAGGGGAGGGAGGAGGGGATGTCCTGATTAGATCTAATTTCCTACCTGTTTACTGTAGGCATTTGCATAATGATCACCCTGCAAAGAGTGGTTAGCATATGCTAACACCGATCCTTGCACCCATTAAAACACCAACCCCAGGCAGGCTGCTGCTGTTTACAGCACGTCTCTTCCTCCTGATTGCATCCCAGGGGAGGTGGCCAGTGGTGTCCCCGGTACCTGATGTGGCTGGAAGCTCCTTCCAGATGTCATCAGGACAGGATGCGGAGAGATAAACACAAACTGGTTTGTTTTCACCCATAAAGAAAAATCAGAGGGCTGAAAAAGACACTTAAAGGTCTTTCAGGAGTTGAGCTTGGTGAGCCTTGTGGGTTTCTCCCAGCTCAGGAAATTCTGTGATTTTGTGATCCGTTTTCCAGGTTAGTTCCTTGTTCAATGTTGGAAGAAAGTGATTTCTCCAATGCCCCATATTTCCAGCTCAAGCACTACCTTGGCAAGAGCAGCTGAAAGATTTTGAGTCAAGGACAGTGATTCCATCCTGCCCAGTTATTTGAAGCCAGCAGGATACATCTTTCACCAGAACTTTCACCAAAACAAATCTTCATGCAGAGTGTGATGATTTACAGATCCTCACCCTGACCTGGCGGGATGTTGAGCTTATTTGTAAATCATTTACTTCCAGTGAGCACAGGCACAAGCGTGCCATTGTTTTGGAAGAGTTTCTTGTCAGCTGAGTGACAAAAAAAAAAAGAGATAAAGGAGAGGGATGCAAGGCAGACAGGACTGTGCCATTGCCAAAGGGTGGCAGAGGATTGCAAGCTTTGAGGAGCCAAGCAGGGAGGTGTCAGCAAACAAACCCAAGCTGGTTCACCTTTCAGCAGAGCTGTTCATTGCTTTGCTTTGACAAAGTGGGTCCTCTAGTCCTTCCCCACCTCCCCCTCTGCAGTGTCTCCCACATGTGTTTTCACAGGTTGGCAGCTGCTTGAATGCTTCCATTAAAAAGACGTGCATGTGGAAAAGACACAACTCTGTAGCAGGAGGAGCCTGTGTGGCTCTGATGGCATGGAGACCAATTTTATGTGGAAGTAGATCTCTGAGGGAACAGAAATAGCCAGGAAGAGGAAATTCCCTCTCCCCTGGAATGGGGCAGCCCAGCCCATTGCAGTGGCTCCCTGCTCTGGGTGGATTTGCTCTTGACAAATTCACATCAGCTGCCTCTTGGTAGGCAATGTTCTGCATAAACTGGAAAGTCATGAATGAAAAAGTTCATTCATAAACTGAATGAAAAAGTTTAAACAATTCAAGTTTGAAGGGACCTCTTTGGGTGTTCAGTCCTAGGTCCTGCTCAAAGCAGAGAAAACTTCAAAATTAAATCATGTTGCTTTGGTCAAATTTTGAACATCTCCAAAGATGGAGATTCCTCTCAGGATCTCTGCTCCCTGTCTGGGAATTTAACTGCTGTAATAGAGGAGAGTTTTTGCCTGTCTGGTGTCTGTGATGGAGAGGGAGCCTGAGGGATCTCTGTCCCCTCCTGCACAAGCACAGAACTCCAGCTGAGTGAGATTATTTACCCCAACTCCCTCGAGCACTGCTCTCTCCTGCTTTGTGCCCAAACACAGAAACACTCCTTAGAATCACAGAATCCAATAATGGATGGTGTTGGAAGAGGCCTTGAAGATCGTGTGGTTCCAGCCTCTGGAAAGGTGGATTCCCCAGCACTGATCCCTGGCTGGATTTGGGAGCTCAGGGTTTATGACAAAGCCAGATGTGTGCAGAGGTAAGACCAGCTTTGTTCTGCTTTGTGAAGCTCCTCTGAGCAACCCCACAGTGTCCCCTAGCAGGTACGGCCACCTCCAGCCAACTCCTCTGGCAGCTGCTGCTGGACATTGTCCTCTTGGTCCCACCTGTCTTGCACACCAAACCTACTAGTGATCCCTGATGGTGTCTGAGAAGTTCTTTGGCACATCTGCAATGGTGTTCCAGGGATTCCCATCACACTGCACTGGCCTGAGGACAGCAGAGATGACCTTGGAGTGTTATATCTTGGAGTGGCATCATCTTCTCTGCGTCCTCATTCACATTTCCCAGTAGTGGTGGCACTGAGGTGTTAAGTGACTCTGGTGGAGAATTTTTGAGTGAGCCTGTCCTGTGGGCTCTGCGAGGCACAGTTCCCACCTCTGTGATGCAAACACCTCATGCTCCCCTCCTCTTGATTTTGTGTAACAAACACTGTCTCATTCTGCTTGAGTTCCCACAGCTCCTCAAATACCTTTATCAGCTGCTCCAGGATCCCTGGCAGGATTCCTGGAGATGCTGTTTCACTCACACCTTTTCCCCTTGAGCCTGTTAAGATTTCTGTTTTCTCCTATCCATCACCATGGTCAGCTGCCTATGCAGATGTTTCCATGCTTGTAGCACAAATGTTTCTCCACAAATCCAGCATTTCCACTTTGCTTTCTTCTCTAGTTGCTGGATGTTTTCCTGTCTGGCATTATCATGGAATCACAGTGTGGTTTTGGTTGGAAAGGACATTAAAGACTGTCTTTAACATTCTAGCCCTGCTGCCATGGGCAGTGACACCTTCCACTAGCCCAGGTTGCTCCAAGCCCTGTCCAGCCTGGCCTTGGACACTGCCAGGGATCCAGGGGCAGCCACAGCTTCTGTGGGCAACCTGTGCCAGGGCCTTATCACCCTCACAGCCAGGAATTCCTTCCAAATAGCCCATCTGTCCCTGTCCTCTTGCACTGGGAAGACATTCACTCTTGTCCTGTCCCTCCATCCCTTGTCCCCAGTCCCTCTCCAGCTCTCCTGGAGCTCCTTCAGGCTCTGGCAGGAGCTCTGAGGTCTCCCTGGATCCTTCTCTTCTCCAGGTGAACATTCCTAGCTCTCCCAGCCTGGCTGCAGAGCAGAGGGGCTCCAGCCCTTGGAGCATCTCCATGGCCTCCTCTGGATCCACTCCAGCATCTCCAAGTCCTTCTCACTCTGGGGGCTCCAGAGCTGGATGCAGAAATGACAGAACAGCTCTGTGCTCTGGGCAGAGATGGAAATCTTAGCGTTCCTGATTTACCACCAAGGCATGGAGACACTGTGGGTAGGATTGGGTCCCTGTGGGCTCAGTCTGGAATCAGCTAGGTATCTCAAGCACATCTCGAGTCTCCAAAGGTGAGCTTTGATCCCTCAAAGCTGTGCATTGTCCTGGCAGTCGGAGCTAACAGTTCAAATCCTACACCAGGAAAAGGGGGCAGCCTTTGGAAGCTGCAGCTTTTCTGCCATCACTCCAGAGCTGCAGGGACTGGTGCAAGAGCCCAGCCCTCCCTCTGGAACCACACGTTGTGTTCTCATTATGCAACCGCTGTATTTTAATAGAAACCTCTTTTTTAGGCAGTCTCAAAAACAGCCGGATTTTTTTCCCTCCTTCTGTCAAATGACCAACTTAATAATTCACTAGTTGTGCTGGGATTAGGCACTTTGGACCACACTCTGGATTTCTTATCTCTAATGTAGTTCTCGACGACAACTTCTGCACTTAATCCCCTGACAAAACTCCCTTTGATTCCCGCGACAGTCGCTCACGGAGATCAAACGCGGAACTCTGCTCTGTCAGGTAGAGCCGGGCGAATATTTTGTGACAAATAATTTACCCACAGCCTTTCTCCTCGTTTTCCCTGCACGAATTGTCCATTCGGCTGAGGCTCGGGGCGGCTGATGGATTTGTTTCTGGCAGCTCAAGCCCGAGTTCAATGAGTTGCTCATGAGAAAGAGCCTGAGAATGTTTAAAGTCAAATATTCGGTGTTTGTGGGCTTTGACCTCACTCAGGATCAGCTTTGGGCTGAGCCCACCTCACCCCACAAGTGACATCAGCACTCGTGAGTCATCCCCTTGTGTTTCTGGTCCAGCTTGGAAGAGCAGTGACTCTCTGAGCCCAGACCTGCAGTGCAAATAATCTCTCACATCACCTCAAAATTTCCTGTTTCGGGGATGTGCTGTAATGTATGCACCTGATAGGGGTTTTATCACTTTCCCTTCCAAGAATAGTCTCCAAAACCCAAGGAGAGGCGAGACAGGGATGTGCAGAGATAAAGGGACCTGGTTTCCATGTGGGATCATGTCTGGCAGGGACAAGGACCACGCAGGACTGTCTGCACCCCATGTTGCATGGCCAGAGATGGAAAACACACTCCCTGTTTTTACCCTTGTATTGCTGTGGTCCCCATACCAGTTTAACCATTTAACTGAGCATTAATAGCATCTCTGTGTGTGTTAAAATAATGCAATCTGGCTGCTTAAGGTAGAGAAAAAATTAGGAGTTAATATTAATTAGGAATTAGTTCTGATGTGAACTGGTTTGAGCAACATTTACGACTGTAATTTCACAGGCAGGAATGCTTTATCTTGTAATTTAACTTTAGGTCTTTTCCTTCCTTAAAAAAAAAAAAAAAATTAAAAGCCCAAAAGTCTCAAAAAGCACCAAGGTGGGAACCTTAAGGTCTCCATTTATTTTTCAAACAGCCCTGGTAACGCCTGCAGGGAGCAGAGAGCAGTGCTGTCTTACCAGGGCCCACAGAGACGCTTCATTAACCCAATTAAGCAGGTGGATGGAGAGGGTCTCTCTGATAATTTACACCTTACTAATGAAGTGTGTGACTCTTAATCTCCTCCAAACAAGATACACTCATGAAACACTGGTGCAAGGAAAGGGGAAATTAATTAGGTGAAAAAACTATGAGATTATAGCAGAGGGATTCCAACGAGGCAACTGTAACATGGCTGGTGATTCATTTGTGCCTGTCTTAAATTAATGTCTGAGCTGTCAAGTAAATAAGACCCAGCATTATTTTGGCTTAAAAGACATTCTCACCAGGCCCAGCACGAGGCACCTTATTTTCCTGCATGACACACCATTTTCCATGCCCCAGCTGCCTGAGTGACCCTGAGGTGGAGCAATCCCACTCCAAGCAGAGTTTAGCCTTTCCCTAAGATGTCCTGTGGAGGGTTAGAAGGAACTACTTATTTTATGCAGCCATTTTTGATGTAGTGATAGCTTTGTGGCTCATAAATATCTGCCTGCCAGGCTCACATTTGGGTCATGGAGCTGTGGCTGCCCCTGGATCCCTGGAAGTGTCCAAGGCCAGGTTGGATGGGGCTTGGAGCAACCTGGTCTTTAAGGTCTCTTCCAACCCAAACTCATCTATGATTCTACGAAATCATGGTCAGCAGAGACCTTCAACTGCCTGAGAGCTGGATGCTCAAAACAAGGTGACTTCTCCTCACCTCCAGTGGCTTTGGAAGAACCTCACAGAATTCCCTGTCATGCTTAGGGGGTGGTGGGTGATCTCCCTAAAACTGGGGGTGAGCCTGACTCAGAAGATTGTCCATTTTGTACCCTTTAGAAGACACTGCTCACCTTGTGGTCCTCTGCCTCCAAGGAGTGGGGCCTTCAGAATGTACAGAGTGAGAATGGCACCAAAAATGCATTTCATCCCTTAAACTGAGCTTCTGGCCACTGAAAGATTCCCAGAGTACCAGATCTGCGCAGATTTAGCACTGGAAATTGTACTCTGTCCTAAAAGGAACTCAATGAATCCAAGGATTTCAAAGCTTTTGGCAAACACAAATTAAATCAGCAATTAATTAAGCACTCCTCGTAAAATATGATCACTCAGTAATGCCAACTGCGGACATTCACAAACTGTGAGTCCAGCTCCCCAAAATTATGAGATTGGCTTAAAAAATCACAAGATTAAAAACCCCAAATTGTTGCATTTTCTTTATCCACCATCTGGCTTCTCAGCCTCTAGGGCAAACATGCCTCTTGTTTTCAACTGCAAGGGTGAGCCACTTACTTAAAACCATGAAAACTGAGATCCTGGGGCTTCATAATGGCTCCAACAGCTCAGGCTTTCAGAAAAATACTAAAAATCCTAAGACTGATTATAAAATCAGAAGAATTTGCAATACTGATCACTTGTAATTGAAATGTGTTTGGCTCAGCAGCTATTTCCAAATGCAGGAATCCAGCACAAGGGCTGCTGGAGAAGGAATAACAAAGGCTCTCCTTCCCGATCAAAACTGCGGGAGAATTTAGGTGGATGAGATACAATGACAGAGGCAGGATGTCGTGCAGTCCTTGCTGGAATTTAGCCAAGGCATGGCAGATAAACACATCAGTTCTCCTGAAAACTCTTCTGGGATTGTTAATTATTACAAATAATTGCTCCTGTCTCTCTGGGAGGTGGCTGCAGGCAACACCACGGCGCTGGGCACTGGCTGGGGGTGACAGCACCGAGCCACAGATGTGAATGCCACCCCCAGAAACCCCACTCCCCCAGTTCCACAGCCCTGACAGACAGTTTGTGTCAGGAAAATCCTGTCTCAGGCTGATCCGACTTAGCTTGTGAGACAGGGCCATTTTGGTGGCAGGGCTGGCAGCCACCGCATTACTGTCTGGGGAAGAATTTACGCTGCAGTGGGAATGGCAAATTATCTGGAGGGGAAAGTAGCTGCAGCAGGGCCATGGCTGGCCAGAACCAGGAAAACAGATTTCAAACTAATGTAAACAGCTTGGGTTTATCACCGGGTTTGCAGGTTCAAAAATAAATATCATCGTTTTCGTGGTTCGAAAGTTGGTTATTTTCTACTGACACTTCGAAAATGTAGTTTTCCGGCGACCTTGAAAACCACTTTAAATATATTTTGCAGTAATTTAAAAACCTGAGGTTAATAAAAGAGATTCAGAGAAAGAAAGGAAGTTTCAATTCTTTAAGCAGGACTATTTGTCAAGGAAGGGAAGATGAACTTGCAGCCACCTGAGCATCCAAGCACATGTATTTTAGAGAAAACCACTTCTAATGTCTTCGCCACAGCAGGATCCTCTGGGCATCAAGAAGCTGTTTCCTCCAAGGGGGAACATTATAGCAGTGCTTAGGATAGGCTCTGATCTTTGCACCTAAACCTATTTAAAGCGACATTAAGGGTTTTGTGCTGCTATGAAATTACCTTGGGCCAGGGAGAGCCCTCGCTGGCTGCGCACTTCCTGCTCTGCTGCAGGAATCGAAGCACAAACAGGTTGAGCCACAGACAAATTCAGGCAGTGAGCACCATCCAGGGCTATTTGAGCAAAAAAGATACAGCCTCTGACTCAGAAGCTCAGTGCTGCAAGGAATGGAGGTGATAACAGGGAGGGCTGACCTCGTTTTTCTGGTTTTTCTCTGAGGATCTCTGCTAGATGGACCTTCAGGCCAAGCCATGCGTGGTCACTCGTGTTCCTCTGTCCCTCAGGATTCCACCCCAGCCCCAGTGCAGAGAATCATGGCCAGAAGGAGCTGCCAAACCCACAGGGCGGTGGGCAGGAGCAGCAGTGTAGGTGCAGAAGATATTTATGGACATGAGAGCCACAGACCTCAGGATGCTTTGCTCTGCTTGGACCCTTCTCGCTGCTTTCCAAGGGACATTTGTGTATTGGATAAAGCTAAACAGGTGTCTGTGGCTCAGTAATTCATGTCAGCACCCATCAGTGGTGTGTTCCTCATTTTGGAAGTGCCCATGCCCTCACAAGAGGACCAAGCACCTCATCAAGTTGCTTTCTTTCTCCAAAAGATGCACCAGCAGGTCATGTGTAGGTTAAAAATGGCAGCTCTCAGGAGCTGTTTTATCCTGTGTGCAAACCTGGTTATAAAGCTTATCAAGAAGAGAGGCTTGGTATCACAGTCTAGTACTCATAATTAATCCTGGAGACAGCACGGATTTAGATTCATTGGGGCTGACTTCAAATTAAAAAGTCACTATTAGCATGTGAAACAGACACCATATGTTATGTATTAACACTGCAGAGGTTACAGAACGTAGTGTATTTTCTGTTTCAAGTGAGGTAGGTATGGATATGTCCTTTTCGATGTTTTCTCTTGCATAGTCTCCATTATGGGTGGTGGAAGATGTCTTCACAGAGATCTCTTTGCCAGGATCTGTTTGTATGTAGACACCCACAGAGATGTGGTCCTTGTTCACAGAGTCATTTGTGTTTGTACTTATAAAATTATACCAGGTTTATGTGTATTTTAGATGATATTATTG
Source organism: Grantiella picta (assembly GCA_013397955.1). Classification (NCBI taxonomy): domain Eukaryota; kingdom Metazoa; phylum Chordata; class Aves; order Passeriformes; family Meliphagidae; genus Grantiella; species Grantiella picta. Next base: position 66,047 of record VZRM01002155.1, on the reverse strand, counting down.
CAGCTAAAACACAATACTGATCAGTACACACATCAACCAGATAGAAAAGGCATGCACACATCAAAATACATCATATATTTACACATACAAATAACTCAAAATATAGAGGGAAGTGCTGTCTAAGGATACATTTGGCAGCATCCTGTAAAACCTCATTGTACAGGGAGTTAATACAACGTTCTCAGTGTCTCCAGTCATCTGAAATTTCAGTTTAAAGTTTTTGCACAATCACAGCCAACATAAGATGCAGCAGGAAATCGCCATTAGTCAAATGTGGTCGTCTAATCCCACTGCAAAATGGGGCTTTTTCATTTTTATCCCGCCACGGGTTAGTTTGTGATTTCATATGTCAGATACATCAATTCTGCCAAGGAGAGGAGATGGGGAAGAACAAATTAAAAATATAGCCTCCTTTGCTTCGGGGGAAGTAGGGAGAGCAGGTCTTTGTAGGGAACAGTAATAATGATCTCATTTGAGAGACTTTCTGGGTTTGATTCTTTGCTGCCCTTCCTCATAGTTAATTACACCCTGGCAAATTGAGGGTCTAAGCAGCAAATCCAGATGAACACATATTCCCTCTTTTCTGCTGGAATTGCACAGGGAGAGTGAACAGAGGGACCACATCCTTGGATATCCTCATGCCAGGGATGAGAGCCCTGACCGGTCACTGGTGGGAAAACCTGCATTTTTGTCTCTCCCTCTTTCTTTCCCTCATCTCATTCTGCTCCTCACTCTCTCCCACTTTCTAATTCTCTCCCTTCATTCGTGCGACCACTGGGATAAATACAGCAACAGCCCCTCTCTTCCCAGAGCCTCATGCTTGGGAGGATATTAGCGTGTGCCACACTCTGCTTGATGATTTGTCTTAAGATAATTATTTCTAATGGCTGTTGTTGTTTTTCCTGCAGAAACTGTAATGTAGCCCCTTTTGTATCATTGGCTGGAGCCTGTTGTTTCTGTAAGAAAAACAATAGGCCCTCAGATTAGGTCTGCATATTATGGCTCTACTAGCACAGCAGGCTTTTGGTATTGGTACCAATCCTATCAATTCCTGGCATCCTTCCCCCTTTACTCCTGGTAATTAATCTTTTCATGAATGCTGTCACATTTAGAGCCATTTCATTAAGTTTCTGGTTCCTACTTTTTTACGTAACTCCTGCATCCCTCATCTGCTCCATCAGCTGGAGGGAGGCAGTGCTGGGTGGTGGGGTGGCTCGTCCCTCTTCCCTCTCCATGGAACAGGCAGTCCCATCCACGAAGTCACACACCGATGACAGACAGGCAGACTCATGCTTCAGACAGCCTGAAAGGGGCAAAAATTGAGCCATCAAAAATGAGGAAAAGCCCCTAAGAATGAAGCCCCTGGAATGTGGTGCCCATTTCCCAGATGCGTGTGTAGCAAGAACAGGGTAGGCAAGGGCTTTGTGCAAATATAAAACATTTTTCACGTGAAACATTGCAGAGTTCTCAAAGCAGGGACAGGATTTTGGGACAATCACTTCCTCCTGCCACACTCCGATGTCCTTCCTTCCTCCTCCTCAATAAATATCTCCCACAGAACGCACCAGCTTCCAACCATTTCCAAAAAGCAGGAGGTTTTCTGGGTAAGGGAGGGATTCAAGAGGTTGAAAGGCCTCTTTGCTGCTGTCCCTGCAGACTGTCACCCCTGGCTGTGGAAGGGAGGTGGGTCGGGTGGCTGCAGTGCACATGTATTCGTAGGGCACAGCAGCAGGGTGAGAGACAAAAGCTGGTATTCCCAGCCCTGCCTCGAGTGACCTTGTGCAACCTCTTAATTACTGCAATTACTTGCCTCCTGAGATGACATTATTAGGCTGTGCTCGGTAATAAGGGCTGTGAAGTTCACAGAATTATTCGTGCCGGTTGGTGGAAGAGCAGGGAGTAAAACACCCGGACATCTTGTGGCTCCCAAACCAGCCCAGGGTCAAAAGGGGCTGGCTGCTGGCTCCTTCTCTGAAATTTGGAGTTGGTGGTGCCCACCAGCTTAAGGTTTGGGGTGAGATTTTTGCAGCGTGGCATCTGCACTGAGGGTGGCCAAAGGGCAATGCTGGCTGCACCTAAATGGGACAGAAACAGCAACTGTCCCCCTCCCGCACTGCCCATCTGCCCAAATTCCACATTTCTCTCCAAATCAAACCCCTAAATGGTAAAACACCAATTAAAAAATATGAAAGGGTTAAACCCGAATGCAGCTGAAGCCAATTTTTAGCATTAGCAACACTAATTCAAAACTCCAAAAGGCTGGGGCATTTTGCTGTCCTTGGGAAAAAAGAGGAAAAAACACATCTGAAAACCCTAAAACAAACAGCTAAAAGCAGACAGAACTGCAGAATTCACCCCGAGGCGGGGAATAAACATCGAGGATCTCAAGTGAAGTGTTTAGTTATTGAGAAGCAACAGCAGCTGAAAACAGGAGACTAAATGGAAAAAAATTAAACAGCCTCAAGAGCAATCACTGGTACCTCCAGTGACAGCTGTAGCTGCTTTTGCCTGTGGCTGGGATGGAGCAAGAGCCCTCCCACCTTGATGTGTTTGCCCCAGGTGTGACAGTGTGGCTGTCACCCAACCCCTGCTGCTGCTGCTGGGGTCAGTGCTGGCCAGAGGTCCTGAGTTTGGCTGGAATGACACACGAGGATGCCAACCCTCCTCAGGACCAGCTGCAATCCAAGCCCTGAGTCCTCACTGCCAGGCTCCTGTGCCAGGGGACACGGGGAACACCCAGAGCGGATTCCCTGCTCAGGTTCTCCCACCCATCACCAAAATAGCCACTGGTGCCGAAAAGCTTTGTGGAGGAGAATGATGCAATTTGCTTATCCTCATGGGCAGGAATGTCAGGCTGCCCTCTGCAGCAGGCTTGGACGTGAAGGGGCCATGGAAAAAGTCATCTCTGATTTTTGGGTGGAAGGAGGCGCCATGCCAAGCCAGGCAAACAGGAGGGGGAAAGCACAAGAGTCTTGCTGGTTGCTGCAGGGAGTGAGTTGCAGTACCCTTTATCCCTTGTGAATAATTCAGCTGCTCTCTCTGTGCATCCGGTTGAGCTCTCCTCAGCCACTGGAGTCAGAGGGAGCAGCCCTGCCCTCCCTCCAACATCTGCCTGGCAATTGCATTATTCTACATCCTTGGGGTTTTTTTCTGTTTGGGCTTTTTTTTNGGCTGTGTGTGTTTTTTTTTTTTTTTTTTTTTTTTTTTTTTTGGTCCACTGACACCTCTGCAATAGAGGCAGTAAAATATTTTTCATTATCCTCTCCCCAGAATGTAGAAATCTTCAAAGAGGAGGTAGGAGGGAGGTTAGCTCCTCCAGCCTCGTTTCCCTACTGCTGCCATTCCTTGGCTGTTCATCACAAAATGAGCCCACACGCCCATTGCATCGTGGCACTCAGCCCGACATATGTTTTGCCTTTTCCTTTTTTTTATTTTCCCCTCCCTAAAATTATTTCACGTTGCAAACCTGGCCATTATTTCATGCTGTTTAAACTATATTTGTAGTCTTTGATCATACATAAGTAGACTGAAGTAAACTGCTGATAGTGAAGATATTGTTCTCTGTGTTTCTCCTCTCGCTTTGTTCATTTCATTACGCCCATAAGCTCGCACAAAATGTTCATTGTGGCAGTGCACCTTTGTTATTAATTCTTGTGGTGCCCCACATATTTTTATGAAATGTGGTTCATTCACAAATGGAATTATTAGGGAGTCTATGCCAGGGCGTATTTCACACACAACACACAATTTTATACACCCCAAACACACATTTATTCCTATAAACAGAGGGACCAAACCATCGTGTCCTATTTATAGTATTTCTGCGAAATACTTTATGATCCAGCTGCCAGGGATCATTCTCAAACTAAAATCTTGTTGACTTATGGACATATATTGCTACCCTGAGAGCTGGTACAACAGCACAGAGACACAACACCAGGAAAAATATCCCACCCAGGATTTCAAGGCAAGCACAAAAGGCCAGGACATCCCACTCGACACCAGTGTGTCTCCTTATCCTTGGAACCTTTATTTACGAAGAGGCAGAGGAGTTAAATGGATAACTGCATCCTGCAGCAAGAAGTGGGAACTGATTTGTGGTGTTGAACCTCAGCCTGGCTCCTGCTTCCTTCATTTTTAAGCCCCGGGGATGAGGACATGGCCATGCTGGAGGGTCAGGCTTCTTTTCAAAGAGGACAGGTACCTAATCCCACTGACTGGCCTCGTTTAGTGGGAGACAGATGTCTCATTCCCAGGTTGCTCTGCAAATCACAGCGAGTCACTCCATCAAGTAATTAAAAAGCTGCCCATGTGCAGAACGTGGATAAGCTTCTCTCCAGCCCTGACTCTGCTCCACGCCTGCATGTCTGTTGTGTGCAGTGCATAAAGGTGTGATTTGTGTATGATTTATCCAGTATATCTTCAGCCTACCTTTATTTTCCCTTATAATCTATTATTCTAGTTACTAGGAAAGAGAGAGAGGAAAAAACCTCTTTTTTTTTTTCTCCTGAACAACAAACTTCCCCTTCCAGCTCAAGCCCAGTTGCGCAGGGAAGGTGAAATAGGAGGGCATGTGTGAAGTGTGATGAGAACAAGCTGCTGAATTACATCCATAGAATCATAGAACCATAGAGCATCCTGAGCTGGAAGGGACCCACAAGGACCAACAAGTCCAAACTCTGCCCCTGCACTGGGCAACTCCCTGAGCAGGGTGACTGGAGGAGGCCCCAGAGTCAGGTCTGAGCAGGGAACAAGGTCATCCCTTCCAAGCTATGAAGGAAAGATTTGGCACTGGAAATGTTGCCCAGAGAGGTTGTGGTTGTCCCATCCCTGGAATTGCTCGAGGACATGTTGGACAGGGCTTGGAGCAGCCTAGTCTAGTCCCTGCTCATGGTGAGGGGGGTTGAACAAGATGATCTTTAAGGTCTCTTTAAGGTCTGTGATGATTTGATGACGATGATGACTTCCCTCCATGTGCTTCTTCCTCAGTGAGATGGACACATGCTGCTGCAGATGTTCCCAATAGCTGCTTCCTTGCCACCTGCAGAGGGGCTTTTCCATTCCTAAATAGCTCCATTTTGATATGTGGGGCAACCAGTACTCTGACAGGTTCCACTAACTCAGCTTGCACCCTGTGATTTGTGTTTTAAAGCCCCAAATTCTTCCTTGGAAGGCATCTTCTCTTCCTAGCCTTGGTAAATACAGTGTCCAATTGCAAAATGCTGATATTGTGCAGCATGGAAAAGGCTTTTTCCCCCCTGAGTTTTATTATATACAATTGATTATACACCATTTTTCTCTCCTTCTGAAACCTGCACAATTGGACTCATGTTGCCAGAAGAACCTGCTGTTACCCAGCCCCAGGGAGAAGAAACAGAGAACAGGAAGAAAGCCATGTTTCAAAGCTCTTAAAAGTTTTTAAAAAACCATTTCTCTATAAAACATCTTGCAGCTCTGTGTACCAGGGGCCTCGTGGTTGTCACACAGTGCTGGGGCCACCACAGCAGTCTGAATGCACTTCTGTGTGAGCATTTCCAGGCAGAGATGAGCTCTCTGCCCTCCCTCTCCCAGGCCAGTTTCCTTCCATAGGCAGGGTACCAGTGTCTTTTTGCACCTCACAACCTGCCAAGTCGAGGGCCACAATGTCCCAGAAATAAGTGGGAACCAAATGAAACTTGAGAACAGAATGGATTTGCTGAATGAAGGGCTTGACTCCTGGTCTGGGAGCTGTGGAAGAACGGGGGATGGACAAGAGCAGAGATGTGGCAGAAGAGAGAATATCAAGGCACAGACATGGTCCAGAGACGTGTTTTTGGAGCTTGGGTTGTGCTTCATCAGCAGATTGGCCTGGTTGCCCAGTGCCATGTGGAGCTGTTGGTGTGGGCTCAGGGAGCAGAGCAGCCAAGCCCAGCAGTGATGACCACCTTGGGATGACCACCCTGGGATGACCACCCTGGGATTCCCTGCTCCAGCACTGCTGATCTGGGTCCATCCTCCAGAGCCTGGGCAGCACAGGCTCTGGGCTCTCTGGACCTCACTCCACTCATAATGATGCCTTAATAATTTCAGGGGGTTTTTTTCTCTTCATGTATCTGTAACTTGGTGTAGTTCTGTGTTCTTACAGAATGCTGAAAACCTCTGTTCCCAACACATTTAACCAAAACAAAGCTCTCTGGATAGAGATTCAAGGACACATTCATTTCCCTAGGGCACGAAAAGATGTAAACAACGGTGGAAAGGGGGAAGCAGAACTTGGGGTGATCAGTATCATCGCCTGAAGGTGTGATTGGAGAATTAGGGACCAATATACTAATAACACAAAATCTATAAAGGGTGAAGAGCTCATGACCCTGTGTCCATTTAGGGTGTAGTCCCTCAAGGGGGACTTTGCTTACCTGAGTGTATCTTGAAGGCCTCGAATAAATTTGTCTGCTTTTGTATTCCTTACTTGTCTTGGCCCCTTTTTCAGGTAGGCTGCTTTTAGCCATCAATAGATGAGCCGCAAAAGAGAAGAAACACAGCAGGAGATGTGGCATCAGCCTCTGGGGTGAGCAGGGAAGGAGCATGTGGGATATTTCTTGGGTTGCCAGAACCTCAGCACAGCTCTAAGGCCTTTTCCCTGGAGGTGGTGGCCACCTGGATGCCCTTGTGAGCCCAGAGCAGCCCCTGGGTGGCACAGGTGACACGCAACACGTAGCATTCACCCACAGAAGGGACCACCTGAAGCTGCACTCCCAGCTGGGCTGCGCTCCCATCTCACCATCTGCTCCTCTCTGCATCCTGCTGACATGGAATTGTCAGGTGATTCAGCCTCACCGAGCTCCAGGTGAGCTGAGTTTAACTTGGAGCATCACAGGGGGTGGGAATGAATGGCTTGAGCCTCCAAATGCTTCTGGGAGGAGAGGGGAGGATGCTAAAAATATTCTGTGGAATCCTAAACTCATAGCTTGGGTTGGAAGAGACCTTTCAGATCATCCAGTCCAACCCCCTGCAGTAAGCAGGGACATCTTCAACTAAAAAAACCCTCAATGACCTTATTAACATAAGAATATGTCAAGCAAGAACTTTGCTTTTTAGTGTGGGGGTTCAAAGACTGGATCACCTTTTGGGTGGTTATCATGGGTTATTCCGTTACATAAATGAAAAAGCAACCTAGGACAGAGACAGCTTATAAAGACCTAAACTAGCCTTCCTAACTGTGGGCATTTCCATGGCCAGAAGCCCTCAAATTATCCTCTAATTACAATCATATATAAATATATGTTCTACCTATACACTAACCTGCCTAGCTGGGAAAATTCCCGTGGCTGGGAGCCCCCAAATCATCCTCTGGTCGTGATTAAATACACATGAAAAAATAAGTAAATAAATAAATTTTTTAAAAATTACCTAAGGGAAAAAAGCCCAAGATTTTATCAATTTTTTTTCTTCTATCACAGCTGATAAATCATTACAATTCCCTGAATTATTACAGTACAGATCAACATTACAACAGGTTTTGGACACCACAGTTTTGCTACCCACGAGTGTAAAAACACTTTGTGTGGCTGAGCTGTGATCTCAGTGCCTGACGGATCGGGAAGGAGTAGCAAATACACTCTGCTGGTGTAGAGAGTGGCCTTCCGAAAAGGATTTCAGGGTCGAATGCTGTCTCTGTTTACCCTGTGTAAATCAGGTGGAACTCCACTAAAGCTAATAGAGGTAGTCTGGTGTCAAGCCCACGCGGATAAAAGGATCAGGCCCTCTAAGCTTTAAAGTTATGAGTCTTTTCAAACTGCAGATCTACTGTCAACATTTCAGTGATTACTTCTCTTTTTTTTTTTTTTCCCAACACACAAACATAAAATAGTAACAAGATTATCAGATTAAAGAGCCAAAGAACAGCCAGTTTATTATACTCCTGCATCTAAAAACACTCAAATCTTATAGGTTTCCTTCCCACTCTGCATCTTGAGGGGGGGAGATCAGTGTGTTGTTTTTATGTGTTTTTTTTTTTAAATGGCAGCCTAGTATGGCTGCATAGGAAAATAAAACAGCGATAATATTAATAATTACATGGTGCAATCAGCAAGAAAAAAACAATCCCAGACCCCGAGCAAGAAAAAAACTCCCAACCCTTCTGAACATTTCCACTTAAAAAAAAAAAAAAATTCTTTGCTTTCTTTCTGGAGAATAAATGAGAGGACAAACAGAATGAAAAGGACAGAGCTGTTTAAAGCTAAAAATGTGCAAATGCTGCATTCCTTCTGGGAGAGGGGAAACAAACCCCACAACCCAGCACCTCTGCACCAGTATAAATTATTTAAATCAGCGATGGTTTGCATTAAGGGTCTCGAACAGATTGCATAACTGTTGCACAACTAATGTGTACAAGTGTGTCACTAATTTAATTTTAATTTTACTGTATGAGTTTGTATAAGATCCCCCAGCTGTCATGTGCTCATCATCTGTCACAGAACTATCACTAAGCCATGCTGGGCTAAGACAGGATTATAAACGATGAACTGCCATGTGCTCTAAATCTTCTTATTTGCCTAGCCTGGAAGGTATGCCCTGCAAAATTTGATTGGCAGCGCGCTCTGTTCTGTCAATTGACTTTGAAGGCCCCTTTCTATTGGCGCTGGGAGGGCTCTCAGTGGCCGTATTGACTGTCACCTGCTGACTCCAGCACGTGCCTGACCCCAGGCCCGCGCCGAGGCTCCTCGGCGGCAGCGCTCCGGTGGCACGTGCGGCACACCAGGGCATATGGCTGGGTGCAGAATGGAGCAACTGAAGCCAAGCAGCCCCCGCGCTGTTATTACGGCAGATGGGGGAAGCGTGGCATTCAATATTAAGACAGATGCCACCTCCTTATTCCACCTGTCTGGAACTTGGACATGGGACAGAATGAACTGTCTGCCTAATAATTAAGGAGACAAAGAGTGCATTTATGCGGCTCAGCGGAGCTCCGGCGCTGCGGCGCATGCACGGGAATAATTGTCGGCGATAACAATAAGGAAACGTAGAGCAGGGGCTCATCAGATGTTGGGATACGTATGCACAATTACAGTAGGAAACTGTACTGTTCCCAGCTGCTTTTGTAGCCTTTTATTTAGGCTGGTTGTGTATTAAGTGAAACAAGTTGGCTGGCATTATTACTATTATAAATAACGCTTTAAAATTACAGTGAAGTTCCCTAAATAACAAAGCGCCTACCGTTCCCCCTAACAGTCCCCGCTGCTGTTGTGCTGTGCCCTTTCTTGCAAATTTGCTCTTTGCTTCTCAGTAGTCAACTGTTTTTGTAACAGCCAGAGAGAAGAAAAACATTCCTTCCAGGACCACTATTATTTTCACGTATTTTTACACAACAATTTGCCTCTTTCTTTGGCGTTGTTAAAAAAAAAAAAAAAGATAACTGTGTAAAAAAGAAGGCCTGGCTTCTCGGCATTTATGCTATGTTACGTTTCTGTTATTTAATCCCGTTTAATTTGGAACCAATTATGGTTGAACCCGCCGCGCTTTGTGATGGGAATGGTCGTGCTGGGCAGGGCTCGATCCTTCCTGGGCTGGAGCCTGGGCTCGGGGTGGCAGCAGGGCAGGGCTGGTGGCCTTGGCCACACTGGGCCATGGCCCTGGTGCAGCCCATGTGCCCCCAGGACCCCTCAGAGTTTGGGGTCTGGGACTATGGAGTGGGCTAGCAGCACCTCTGTGTTGGCCACACTTGGGTCTGAGACCTCCCAGCTGGCTGGCCAGAGGTATGAACCCCATTTTTAGGGTGAATTCCTCCCCATTAAGGGAAATTCTGACCATGGAAAAATCCAGTGCTGCTGCTGGCAGCACCAGTCTCCCCATTGTGTATCTGCACCACCCCCTGAGTTTAGAGGAATCAGGTGCTTGCACACAAACCTGAGCAGGTGTGGGTGTGTTGGCTGGGCAGAGACATTTCTCTGTAGAAGCAATATGCAATTAATGCCTATGATTGAGGACCTAACGTAATCCAGGAGGTATTTTTAGTATCTACTTACCTACCTCCGACCCTCTCTTAAATGCCTTGTGCTGATGTGATCACGCCCATCCTTAAATCTTTCTAATTAATTTTGCTCTCTTTTGACTGAATGAATTCAAAGGCAGCTTAAAAAAATCATCTGTGTGTCTGTCCTGGGATTTATCTGTAGATGGCAATTGGACTAGAGATGAATAAGTTGCAGAGAATGAAAATGCAGGAGCAAGTGTTAAGGGCATGTTTACTGTGTATACATGATATACAAGATTAGGGACAAGCAGAGTGCCTATTGTCTCAGCAAGCCACAAAAATGGGCTTTTATGTTTATATAGATATATTTGTTCGTGCACACTGGCAGATATATATATATATATATATATCAAATCCATATAAGTAAAAATGAATAATTGAATTTTTAAGGTGGAAAGATCATGTGCACATCATAAGCAAAGCTTGGTCCTCACATTTACATATGCATATGTAAATATATACACTCATTTAGACACATACACATTTAAATATTTACAGTACAACGTGACTAATTAAACATCACAGATGCATGTGTGTATTTAAATATATACACAGACAGGCATGCTGAACCTGCTGCAGTTCTGTAATAATTCTGTAATTCTGTAATCATAGGATGTTCTGTATTTCTCTTTTTTAATTTATAACAGATGTATTTAAACCAGACAGCTCGTCCTCAGGAAAAAAACAACAACTACCAGATGTATCAGACTCTCCAAAGCACAGAAATCACATGCAACAAATTGCAGAAAGTAATCCAAGCCCAAACTTTTTATTTTTGGTGGTAGTAGTAGTAGAAAAGGCAGCATTAAAAAAGACGCAGATACATATTACGAGATGAGGATCAATTTGAAAAGATCCCACAATATCTGTTACCAAGAGCTTTGCTAATCTTTAAAAACCTAGAATGATTATTTATACGGGAGCTGTGAATTAACCAGGCTCTAATAAATAGCTCACAGGCACGTGTGTCAAGACTGTGCTTTTTGTTTTTATATGTGTCTGCATTTGGGGGGGAAAAAAATAAAGAAAAAAGGAAGCTATTATTTGTTGATTTTTTCTGTAACAATTATTTCAAATTAAAAGCCCATCTGACGAAAGGCATATGGATGGAGAGGGGGTTCAGTCCTAATTGAACAAACCAGGACTCGTGAGGTTAATTACAGATATTAACGCTGTTGTTCTTCAGCTTCTTGCCCTCACGAAGGCTCCAGCTTCCAAATGACCTGGCTCCAACAATAAGACTCTCTTTAGCCCATTAACTAATTGATAAAAATGTGAGTGTTTAGAATGAGTCTAATTAAATCACCGAGCCTTACAATTACGAGTCCATTTGGTAGCTGTCGGGAGATGGGTAACCTCAGCTGGCATTGTAGGCGAATAAAAGATAAAAATAAAAGGGAGCTTAACCAAAGATCATTTTGAAAGCTGTTCATTTGAAGACAAAGTACACATTTGCCTGAAATGTATACATACACCACTTCAGACTAGCACAGTGTCTTGAAAAGAAAATGGAGCGTTTAGCAATCATGACTTTTTTTTCCCCCCCAGTGCATGCATGAAATTCTCAACAGTCTGTGTGATGGAATGAGCTGCTTTTACAACCATTTCTGAGTTACAGGGAATACCCAGATGCTTTGAGAGTGCCCAAACAGCTGATATCAGGTACCTCTATGTTATTAACAATTTTTTCTCTCGCTTTTTCCTAACTGCAGACTCTCTGCAGGCTGACATCCCTCCGTTCCCATTCTGGTTGTGGCTGCTGCCGTAGGGACAGTCACCAGTTTTGAGGAGTCCCATCGGTGACAGTGAGGCAGATTTGGTCATACACATCACAGTTGCTCTTGGTAAGGGAGCTGGAAAATACCTGGTGTGTGAGAATTCCTGCTGAGACTGTGCCTAATGTCCTAAGCATCACAGGCAATTTTCATCTCACTGTGTCAGGCAGAGATTTAGATCTAAAAAAAGGATGGAGAGGTGGGTGATGAGGTTTGCTGAAGGAATGGTTTCCACAGAAGGATTTCTAAACTGACAAAGACTTCACAGGTCACAAAAGAAAAGATGGAGATTGGATATAAGAGGAGTCTGTAATATCAAAAGAGGGATGGAGAAGGTGACCAGGAATGAGGATACACCGTCTCATGGGAATATCAACCAGAATGATCACTTGGTAGGTTCCAAAACAGATGAATGAAGTCACGTTTTTTGCTGTTAAGCTGCTGAACTCATTGCCAAAGAAGTTTTGGATGCCAAAAGTTTAAATCGTAAAGCTCCTAAACCAACCAATGGAATAAAAATCCATCCCAAACTGACAAATGCAAAGACAATATCTCTGTCTTAGGAAGTCTCTGAGCTGCAGATGTCTGGAAAATGGAACAAAATACGGGGGAATTTTCACTGTCTGTCCTGCTCTGCTGGGATAAATTGGGATTTTTTTTGTTCACTCCAGGACTGCAGTTTGTAGGGTCTTAAGGTGCTCCAAAGTAAGTGGGCTGTACAAAATCACATCCAGGATGGTGTTGCAGGCACTCAGGAGCTGGAAGGAGCTCTGCACAGGCTGTGCACAACAGAGGGAGAAGACAAAGCTCATCTTGTCAGTGAGATGGGGATTGTGCTTTGGGCTCTGAAATATGGCCAGGGAGTGAACTGCACTTATGGCATCTTCTGGCTCCCTGCATCTCTCCAAAGCAGGTGGCTGGAATCCACCAAGGTTTGTCTCTGCCCAGGGATGACATGGCCAGCAAAATGACTTGGAGGTAGTCAAGTGTGGACTGGGAGTCCCTTCCCTCAGGGGATGCCATCCCATTATTTCCCAGGATGGGAATCTTAAAAAGCCAAATCACTGTAAGACAAGAAAATCCCAAACAAGTTTCTGTGTCAGGATGAAGAAATCCCTCTGCTTGCTTCCTGGCCTCTTTCACTGGCTGTCGAAACAAAACTTTGAGGATATTCAGGGAACTTGGAGGGTGAACTAGTTAGTGGAGGTGCACAGTTTGACCCCACAGAGTGCTGCACATCAACAAAAACACCAAATCCACTAAGTCAATGCTCTCAGGTGTCCTCGACTGCAAGTGCTTTCTGCACAAGCAGGGAAAATATCTGTGCTATGTCAAAAAAACAGGAGAAGAAGCCAACCCCTCATCTTCCATTCTCACAACCTCTCAAATCTTTCTTCCTTTGATGAGGAAGAATCTACGTCACAGGTTGTAGAGTCACAGAATGGTTTGGGTGGGAAAGGATCACCTCATTCCAGTCCCCTGCCATGGGCTGGGACACGATTCACTACCCCAGTTTGCTCCAAGCCCCATCCAACTGGCCTTGAACACTTCCAGGGATGGGGCAGCCACAGCTTCTCTGGGCAATCAAGATAAGCACTGATCCTTCTCTTTGTTTTTCTGCTCCTACTTCCTCCTGTCCCCACATAATGTTCTTGTAGATGCCTCTCCCCACTTTCATCATTATTTATCTTATTATAAGGCAAAACTCCCCTGGATTTCCCAGGCTTTGGGTTCAGGCCCCAGAAAGCAATGGGCTGTTAACAGAAATCCTTCTCCAAGCAGGGCACCAGCCGTGTGGACACAGCTCTGGGCTCAGATGGCATTTCAGGTGTTGTGAGGAGGCAAGGCAGAAAAGCAGACTTGGATCTACTGAGAGCTTAGTTCATTTCCGGCTTTATCGATATTTAACCAGTCTTGGACAGTGCCCAGCAGTGACTTGGCAGCCAGTTCAGAGCATGGAGCACAGGTGTGATATGCTCCTGCCAGTTTGCCTTGCTCCCAAGATGGGCAGCTGTGCTCTGCTGTGCTGCTTGAGGCTTCCAAGCAGCCTTCCAGGGTAGCCCAAGGTAGGGCCTGCATCCTTAGATTAGCCTTGGAATGGCAGAGACACAGAAAACCAGGGGAAAGTCCCCGAGAAATGACATGTCTTGGGTGGAAAGAGCAATTCCAGACGGTGCTGCTGTTGGGAGATCCAGGAGAGGAGCTGCATCAGCTCACAAAAGATTTGGAGAGAAAATGTGGGAGTCTTTTAACAGAGGGAGCAGTGCTGTGCTCCAATCCTTCAAGACTGTCTCGCTCTGCCAAGCACCAGGGCTTGTGCCTGCTCTGGATTGACCCTCAGCCAAATGGCAGAGATCCACAGCTCTGCCTCGGCCAGGCTTTGGGAGAGGAGGGAAATGGCACAGCCGGGGGAACTGAGGCACAGAGAGCTCTGCCACCCCTCTGCAGGGAGTTCACACATCTTTGGGGGAATGGAAATGGCAAGAGTGAGGCTGGAGGGATGGGAGAAGCTGGGGAAGGAAGAGGTTGTGCTCTAGCTTCTGTCAGAATTGAGTTGAGGCCCCTTGAGCTGAGCTCCAGATGTCTGGGTGTATGCTGACACCAAAAAATCTCCATGAAATGCAATTAATTAGCCAAGAGATTTTGGTAGTTAAAAAGCCTAAAGATTTGGGCTGGATGAAATTTTCTGTATTTTTCATATTTTTCACTTTTCCAAACTTTCTTGAAATTATTTCACAGCAGGGATACAGTTTTCAATAAAAAGGAAAAACAGCATTTTTAAGAATGAGATTTTGTGCCTTGCTGTGAGGGCCAGCAGAGGGAGGAGAGGGTCTGTCAGCCCACGGGGCACAGGCTGATATTTCCCAGTTATTCACATTTTCTTCCAGTGGTGAAGGCTGTTTTCAAGTGGGAAGACAACTCTTATAAAATCTAACATGTTGCAAATGGGCTTTTGTGAAAAGTCTTGCAAGAGAGTGAAAATGAAATGAAATGAAATTTAATAAATGAAATGAAATGAAATGAAATGAAATGAAATGAAATGAAATGAAATGAAATAAAAGGGTTCCACAAGTGTGTTGGGTCAATCCCAAAGACAAATACAGACTGGTCAGAGAATGGATTGAGAGCAGCCCTGCTGATGAGGACTTGGGCTGTTGGTGGATGAGGAGCTTGACATGACCCAGCCATGTGGAGAAGAGAAGGCTCCAAGGAGACCTCAGAGCTCCTTCCAGTACCCAAAGGGGCTCCAGGAAAGCTGCAGAGGAACTTTTGACTGCGGCCTGAAGTGACAGGACAAGGAGGAATGGCTTCCCACTGCCAGAGGGCAGGGTTAGATGGGATATTGGGAAGGAATTCTCCCCTGTGAGGGCACTGAGGCCCTGACACAGGTTGTCCAGCAAAGCTGTGGCTGCCCCTGGATCCCTGGAAGTGTCCAAGGCCAGCCTGGATGGGGCATGGAGCAACCTGGGATAGTGGAAGGTGTCCCTGCTCATGGCAGGGATTGGAAGTGGATGATCTTTAATGTCTCTTCCAACCCAAACCATTCTGTGATTCCATGAGAAGAGAAAAACAACCTCCTCCAAGAGATTTTCTGAGTTAGGTAGTGGAGTGCTGCAAGAATTGGTGCCTGCAGCATCATCCTTTTCCTACTTCAGGAATAACCCCCTCCTTAAACCTCTCCTATCCCTTTCTGCAGACTCCCCATGCAGTTCCTCCTCTACACAGCAACAGCTCCTACCTGACTCCTGCTCTGCCAAACCCCTGTTGTCACCAGAGTCACAGATCTGGAGGCTGAAATGAAGGCTGGCCACTCAGCAATCCGCCCTGTCCAAGGAGTTTCAGCTTGATTGGATTTCATCACCTAGGATCACACACAGGATTGTGTCACAGGTGTCAACGGAAAAGCATTAAAACATAGAAAGAAACATAATACAGCTCAACCACAGATTGAATCTCAGCCACGGAGCTGATAAGAAGGAGACACCCTCTGCATAGTAAAAATCTCACTGTTTTCCAAGCAGAGGGGATATAATACAGGAGGCTGAAGAATATGCAGGGGGTAGTGAAATAATTTAGAAATGCCTGCAGCAATATCTGAATTGAAGCACTACCCTGCAAGTCACTGTTTCAAAGATAAAGAAACTACTCACAGATATAAAGTTCCAGACCTGGGCCCATCTGGCATTAGGGCAGGGTAATAAAGAAATGGCCCATTAAGGAATGAAATGCTTGTTTAGCATCGACCAGGCCTCTGCTTTATCTCAGGACTTATCAAAATAATTGCTTGGTAACATACTAAACAAATATTAGTGGGTATTCCACTGTAGGTCCAGGAGAATGAAGAGGACAGGTTTCAATTTTGAGCATAACATCACATCCTCATCCTGTACTCAACAGAGGTCATGAGCCAGTAACCTTCATAGGTCTTCAAACAACAAAAAAATCAAGGACACAAATCAAAGAGCTACACATTTATATTTTAGGGATTCTTATACCCTATTACCCTGACAGAAGCAGGACCAGGTTGAGAAAATACTGAATAGAACATCTAGATACATTTAAAACCATTTAAAACCATTTAAAACCAGTTTCCCTCCATCCACCGGCCAAAACTGACTTGTCCCAGTCTTAACTTCCAAAGAAAATCAGCAAATTTCAAAATGTTAGGCGAGGTTTGCACAAAGCCTTTTAGAAAGCCTTATTTTGAACCTGTCAAAGGCAAGGATGCATTGAGAAAATCGTTTTCAGAAGTAGATATAAGTTGATTTAGCTATGGGGAACAAGTGAGCATGTGCTGCATGCATAGGCACATATACAGATTTTGAAGGTATCAAATATTCTCCCAGCAAGCCCAAAACACTTTCTTCTGCTCTGTGCAAAAGAGGAGAAGGTCCAACCAGCCATCCCTACCACACAGACACTCTGCAGGCATCTACTCAAGCCCTAAAAAAACCACCCCCTTGGTTTTATCTTTTCCTCCTTCTGCCGAAGCCCCATCCGAGTGCTCTGCTGCCGTGGGTCGCTGCAGCAGCTCTGTCTGCCTGCAGGCCTGCCCATCTGCCTCTGAGAATCTAGACCTGATCACAAATGTATTTTTAATGCGTTGGTGAAAGCATTTACTTTAAAATTATCTCATTTTCCCTCGGGGAATTTTCAATTAAACAAACACATAATAATTATTTCCTTTAATTGCTCATCTCTGCTTACCTGCAGCTAGGGCACCTTTGCCCTGTTGCACATCTGAGAGCTGTCAGATTGATTCATTAGTACTTATTTGTTTCTTATTTCCAGACCACAGAGATGTACCACGGGCATTTAAGGAAGTGCTGCCCATGTCAAAGGGAATTTTTTTCCCTTGATGTGGACAGCTCAGTTCCTGTGCAGTGTTTGGGAGTTTTTCCTAATGCTGGTTGCAGCAGCTGTGGTGAATCACCAAGATTTAAAGTTGGGACTTTATCTTCAAGGCTTTTCCTCATTGTCTCACCCTTGTCAAACATCAATCCTCCTTTTTACTATGTGTCAGTGAAGCTTGCCCCAGTTGGGCGTTGGAGGAGATGGGATAATGTTGATTTTTACGGTTTTACTCCCCAAAATAACCCACTGGCAATGCCCCCTCATACCTATCCTATTTGGTGTCCCTGCTGAGCCCATCTCTAACAAAGGGATGGGAGAATGAATTTCTCCTCCAGTCCTGGCCAAACACCACCAGAGTTCTGGGGATTTTCTCCTTTTCCACAACCCCACAGAGCTCCTGAAGCCTGCTGATTTTCCTTGGAGAGCAGCACAGAGTCAGCTGGGATGCAAACAAGAAATGCCTGGAAAACAAATCTTATGCCAGCATTAATATGACCAATACACTAAATTTTCTTTAATGAAACCATGAATTTCAAGCTGGATGTGCCACTCCCTGCCCTATCCCCCGTCCCTTCAAGCCTCACCAGGTCTCATCTGCCCTTTTCCAAGCTCCCACCCAGAACCTGTTATGCTCCTCTTGTAAAATTGTGTATTGATGCCCCAAGGAGGAGGGCAAATAAAATCGATCTCCCTTGCACTGCTGAGCAGCCTCAAGCACTGGAGAATCAGTGAAAAACTCTGTGACTTTTACCTCCCACAGAATCCCCACAGCAGGAAGGAACCCAGGTTGAGTTGTTTGTTCTTTAAAGCTGAGTTCAGAACCTGAGTGTGATGCAGCCATGGAGAGAGAGCTTTCATGGACCAAAGGAAGCAGAAAAAATACAAAACTCCTAAATACTGCCAGCCCTTCAATCACATCCTAAAATACTCCGTATTTGCTCCCTGGCAAATGCAGCACTGAAACCAATTTTCTGAGGCACCATAATGACCTGGTGAAGGAACCTTAATGCCACCATGGGGCTAAAGCACCTTTCCACATCAATATTGTCGCTGAGCACTTTCTAGAGAAATCCTGTTAGAATTCAGTCTCAGCTGAAGACGTGTGAGTTTCTGTTGCAGTTATCACAAATAACCTTTTCAAAACGATACCCCCACCAAAAAGGGTCAAAATACTTCTGCAGATAATTTAGTGATGTGTGGGTTTGGGGTTTTTCTTTGTAAAGCCATTTGTCTGCCTTCCTTTTCAAAACAACAACTATCAGCCTTCATTAAAGCAAGGTTCCCAAAACTGTTTTCCAGCTGAAGAGATGTCATGCAAATCTATGTGAACAGAAAATCCTGGCAGGGAACAGAAAATATGAGCATCATCTGCAACAACAACCATCCCATCCCAGGTGCTCTCCAGGAATAATGAAAGGTGCCATGAACAGAACATTCTGAAGGTTTTACAAATAAACTTTCAGTAAACATGACTGAAGGGCTCACGTGTGTGAGGCCACTCATGTCACAGGCATTTGCAGGATCAGGGCTTACAGAACCAGGACACAGGGGGAGTTAGAAGATAATTATCCAAAGAGACCTACAATAAATATCTGTGGGCCAAACAGCACCATATGCACTGTATATTGATTTGGTAGTAAAGGGATTACTTGAGTGGTAGTGTCTATCCTGTATATTATTCAAATACAACAGATGGAAAATTGGCATGCCATGTAAAATACAAAATTCAATATTCACCCAAGTGGGCTGATAAATTATCATAAACCATTTATGAATATCCCTCAACCATGAAGCCTAATAATAAAATAAAATTAAAAAACGCAACTCTCAGCCCAGCTCCATCAAACAGCAGAGACAGAGGCGTGTGCTGGAATAAGGGCTCTGTTCTGTCATCCAGACTGAACCAAGGCTGGGTCTTCTTCTGCACATGGTCCCACCAGGCCCAGGAGAAGGTCCATCACCGCCAGTGATAAAAGGAGGAGTCCTTGATTCCATCCTGAAATGTCATCATGAGAGAGGCTGGCATGAGCTGGGAGGTTTAAAAGAAATAAAGCAGGAAACAAAGAGGAGCATATTTTCACCCACTGTTTTTCATGAGCAGTGAGTAAAGCAGGCAAAAAAGAGCTGTTGGATTGAATGGGAATGGGAATGGGAATGGGAATGGGAATGGGAATGGGAATGGGAATGGGAATGGGAATGGGAAGACGATTCAGTAGTCCTGGACAAAGACATCAGCATAATGAAAGCACCATGACTACAGGATTCATGCAGAATATTTCCCCTAAGGCAGCAAGTGCGGCACAGTGTTCTCTGATCACCCCTCAACCTGCTGAAAAGGCTGCTAAAGAGACACTTCAAAAAACCAAATCTCTAGCAAGGGATAGCATCATCTTCAGCCTTCTTTCCAAGGAGACTCTGTTTGACAGTGGTCATCAGGTGGGCAAGAGCAGCCACTGAGGTGTTTTGTATACCCACATAGGGTATTTTGTGAAAATCAAAACCAAAAGTCAGCTTAGAAACAAACTTTCAGTCCCCAGTGACCTACTGGGCTCCTCACATCCCTACAGTGAAGGGGCATGGAATCCAGCTGTGGCCTGCTTTGAGCCCCACGAGCATGGATCATCCAAAAATTAAGAATTCAGGGCAAGAAAAATATTTGGAAGCCCAAAGGAGTTCTCTGATCAAAGACAACTTTTATCCTGGCTGTGCGGGGAGCTTTATTCCCCAACGAGGACAAATTTGAAACTGAGGAAAGAATCAGCCTCAGAAATTCTGGCTGGAAAACAGGGGGGAATGCTCTCCACCCAGAGGGCAGAGCTCAGCACAGTGTCCTAATGAGCAATTTCTGTCTCACACAGGACAGCTCACACCAGGTCTTAAGTGGGCAGCCCAACTGATACGTGAAAATTAGGAATATCCTCTGTCTTCCTTCTGTTAGTTTAGATGCCTGATAGACTCTTTTGTCTAGACTGAGTTATTGCCCGTTCCTGATAAACCTATCTGTAAGCTGTTAAGAGTATTGACAGGAAGTTAGCCAACATGGTACCATCTGGACCAGTCTAGCCAGTCCCCACGACCATGGCTGAAGATGACCCTGCCTCAGGGTTATTAATCAGAAAAGGAAAAATTACCCCCCCTCCAGACACACATTTCTGCCTGTAAATCATTCTCGAAATAACGATAATAAAAACTGAAGATTCCCTAAAGGTCTCGTTCTCCAGGAATACAAGTCCTTTGGAAATGCTGTGTGTTTGTTCCGTGCTGTGTGTAGTTGTATCCAAAAAAAGGTTCTCTAGAAAAAAAAAAAGAAAGAAAGAAATAAAAAAGAGCTTATTGTGAGTAGTTCTGGAATAGAAAAAAAAATTAAAGGCTTGCTTTCACCCATAGACAAGATTTTCAGAATGAAGCGGAAATAATTCAGGAGGAATTTATAGTACAGGGATTAATCCTCTAACGACACACAAAAATAAATTACCTGATTTTTTTTAGTATTTCTTATCATCCAGCAGCCTCATTCTGCTTTCTCCTTGAAAGAAATGCCACCTGTTAGATCATCAAAATACGGATTTATCTCTTGGTGTTTGGAAAAAACAAACCCACTTGGTTTTGCTCTTCAGAGATCAATTCAGTGTTGTGTCTTTGCACTTGACTCTGCTCTGTCTGTAAACTGGCACATCTAAGAAGCGTCACACTTACATGAATAAGATTCCTCTGCTAAAATCACTGCAATCCTATGGTATAAATGCTTCTGCTATTAAATTCCAAGAATTTAAGGGATGACTAGGCTGGGAAGCTGGAATTGCCTCCCTGGTTTTATCACTGACCTGCCCTGTTAGCCAGGACACTTCTCTCAGGTTTTCTGTCTAATTCCCTATATTTTGTCGGTTTTGCCTAGAGAAATCAGGCGATCCTTGAGGATCCCCAGTCTCCACTGGGGCCAAAAATCCCTGTCCAAAAGATAATCAGTAATTGCACATCTCATTAAAGGTGTGTGTGCTTGTTCTGACAGCGGAGAGCCAAGGGAAAGGAAAGGGAAAGGTGCAGGTGCTCTTCCATGGTTGGGCAGGAGGAAACAGGCAAAGAGGCATCCAGAGTCATCTCCTGAATCCATCCCCGGTGATAACAGTGCTGGGCAGAGCTGTGATTCAGAGCATTTCACTCCAATACTTAACAGACACAGAGACATCACAGCAACTTCTCACGATGATCAGCCTTGGGGGGGGGAAATCTGATTCGTGCCTACAAAACATTTTCTCTAGCAATCACATAAAGCAATTATTTGGGATTTCATCCTTTTCAAGCCATCTCTTTCCTCCTTCCCCTTTTCTTCTTTGCCTAGCACACGAGAATCACCAGATTATCAACACAGAACACCACCAGAGACCCTCTTAAATCCGTGGCAAATGAGTGTCCTGACTTTCAAGATCCTGCAGCTGTCCCTGCTGATCCTGCTTAGTCTAAGGCAAAGACCTCCGTGAAGCTCCTCTGCTCCCCTTTTAAACACTGCCTTGAACTTTGGGACCTTTGGGCCACGGGCTGGGTATTTGTCTTTGTTCTTGGCACTGGGGGTGCAGACCAGAGTAGCTGCTGGCACACTGCTGACCTCAGTTTTGACCCCTCAATGTGCCCATGAGAATGGGAACTTGGCCCATTCTCCATCCTTGTTGATGTAATGCCATCCCAAATCCATGCTTTGGCCATTGGTTCCCCTATCATCTTTTTATTTTTTTTTTTTGCAATAAGCATTTCAGGCTGTGAACTTCCACAAACTCAGTTGCCATGCAAACTGGTTCCTTCTCATCCTCCCAATAATAGAAATTCCACCTGTAGCATTCAATTAGCTTTCAGAGGCCTGATCACATCAACACAGGCTTTTCTCACATCCCCATTACTTTAACATTTGCTTTTCAAGTGACAAGCAACGTCACTTTTGTAGCTGTGTAGGCTCCTGCACTCCAAAGTAGCAGGTCACTAATGTGCCATTACTATAATTAAGAAATACAGGATGATTCAGTGGCAAAAAGAGGAAAAAAAAAAACAAACAACAGACAGAAAGACAGAGAAGCCCCCTGCAACATAATTGGTCACTGCTATGAATCTTTACTCAGGGGACAGATAGCACGACCAGAGGTAATAGCTTACACACGTATTCTTGAGCTGTGCAATAGATGGAAAAGTGTCCCAGATGGATTGGGCAGGGGCTTAGTTCCGGGATTATGATGAGACAGTGGGTAATTATTGAGTGGCATTGCCTCAGCGCTGATTATATCTGCAAGCTTGTTCCTTTCCTTCAGAGGAAAGCATTGATAAAGATAAACCATGCTGCTCTATGTCCTTCATGTAGCACAAAACAACACATTTCAATCTAACAGGATCAGGTCTCCACTTTGATCACAATCTGTTACCTAGATGTCTTTGCAAATTAATCAGCCCTACTTGTTTAGCTCCAGTCAGTTTGTACTGCTAAATTAATAAATGTACTAGGAGCAACAGAATACATAATTAAATTCTACAGTTTAATCTCCACATAATAATTTTGACCTTAGTCTGGGGCCTCTGTTATAGCCAGCAACACATTGAATCGAGGCAGACCTTGCAATGCAGCTTACACTAACAATCTACCTTGAATGATTACGCAGGGGCAGCACCGTAATCAAGAGCTACTCAAATCAGAGGAAATTAGGAAAACAAAGCTGTGGCCACAGCTTCTGCCTATGGAAAATAAAAGGGAGCTAATGCAGCACAAGGGCACACCTACCTCAAAAATTGGAGAAAAATGCTCTGCCTTGGTTCAGCTAACCAGAAACAGTCATTTTGTATTTCTGGTATCTGCATCAAATGCAACCCAGAAGAGCAGAGGATGGCTTGTGTTCTCCCCAGGAACATTTCCAAACTTTTGGGCCTTGTCAAAGGTGACACCATTGATTTATTACAGCTGTTCAGTATATCTGTACATAGTGAACACCTCTCTTCCATATTATATGCAATTTATATTTAAATCTGTTCTCTTCCCACTAGTGGGAATTCAGGAAGCATTCCAAGCATTTTCCACACCTGTATCAGCTGCAAAACACCCAAAAAAAGATCAGAGATGTCTATTGCTTCAGTAACAGAGAGGGAGAACTGCTGAACACTGCTCACAGAACTCCATGAGAAGGGGCAGGAGGGCCACAGGGAATTTTACCCTTAACTGGCAGTCTGCAAAGGCTGTGCTCTAAAGGGCTCACAAAATAACCCCTAAAAAGGGAGTTGTAGGCTAAATATCAGTGTTTAGGGCTCTGCATCCCCACTGCACCTTCATGGGCATCCATCATCGCTGACTGAGCAGATCCATCCACCTCTGCTTTCCCTACGGACACGGCAGTTCATGGGTGGTGTTCATCCACACTGCTGACAACCAGACAGACATCCTCATCCTCGGATCAGCTGCGAGCTCAGGACCTTGCCATGTGGTTTCTGACCTCCCCAAAAACTGTGTCTTGCTCACGTACAAGGAAGTACAGACCTACAAAGAAAATGGGGATCAGAGTTCCCATCGTGTGGCACAAATGTTTTAAATCTTTATATTGTCATGCTTTGCGCTGAACGTTGTTTTCTGGCTGCCCCACATCCAGCATGGGAGGCTCTAACATAAAAATACAGAGGTGAAGAATCAGAAAATGCTAAAGCTTGATTCAAAACCAGCCTAAATCACTGCAATCCATTGGTTTGGACTGGTTGCTTTGGGGCCAGCAGGCTGGAGGCACCAATGACATGATGCTGCTGCAGTTGTGCCAGATCCTCAGTCAGTACATAATGGATCCTTAGAACTTCTTCCTGTGGTACAGAGCCCTGCTGTGAATGAGAAACTGAAACACTTGTTTTAAAAACCAGCACGTTGAATAAATAGGATCAGCGCAAAAAGGAAAATATCTGGTAGCAATGGGGTATTATGCATTGCCTTTAAAATATTTAGAATAGAAGCCAGCTAGCTGCCTTAATGCTTTGTGATTGGTGATAGCATCAGGAGCTTAAAAAGCAGTTTGGCAGACAACATTTAGCAGACCACATGAGCAATAAAACATCTGATGGAGCTTGGACTCTTTTTAAGACCTTGACTGTCGTAGTTGGCACTAGAATCCTTCAAAGAACTGAAGGTAAATTCTGTTATTACTTATACAACTGAAAACAAATTCAGTGCTATAGGTCCAAGTGTGAGCAACACTCAGAGAATTCAAAATAATTAGAGTTTGGTGGTCAAACTCTCCAGCTGTGGGCAATAATGGCATGGAACAACATAGAATTACAGCTGGCAGTGGATGCTCCTCTCAGACATGCAAGTTCTCTCCTCTAAGCTCTGCTGGCAAGGTGAAAATTCTCTGTGCAGTCGGTAACAACGGTGGCCAGAGATGATGCACTACAGGAACACATTTTGACTCACAATTTATGGTGCAAATCTGTTTAGCATTTAGCTCATTGTCCTTCTCCAGGAGGTACCAGAATTGGAATGTAGAATGGGGTGAACTGGAAACTGGTTGGGTCAGATAAAGTTTCTAGAATTTCCCAGTCTGTAATAAAGTCTTGGTCTAATGGGAAGCAGCAGCAAGTATAAGGGGCAGACTCTTAAAATTAATCATAAAATCATAGAATTCTTTAGGGTTCTCTAAGATCACCAAGTCCAACCCTTCCCTCAGCACTGCCAAGGCCACCACTAACCCATGTCCCCAAGAGCCACATCCACACCTTTTAAATCCTCCCAGAAATTATGACTCCACCATGGCCCTGGACAGCCTGTGCCAGTGCTTGGCAACCCTGCTGGTGAAGAAATATTTCCTAATCTCCAATCTAAACTTCCCCTGGCACAACCTGAGGTGGTTCCTTCTCGCAAAAAAAGGAGGACTCACCATGCCTGAGAAATGGCAACAAAACCAGCTGAAAGAGAACAGAAAACCAGACAAAATCATTGTCACTGAGCACCTAGGGCAAAGCCCCTCCTGCATGGGGCTAAGGGAACAATCCTCCTGCAGTTCTGTGAAGAATTTGGATAGATGGATGCATGGAGTGAGTTATGGTCTAGCACAGAGGGCCTGATGAGCAAACACAGATGTCCAAAATGGAGATGTCTCTCTCTGAGCTATTTATCTGCAGCTCCTGTCAATAAATGGAGAGAGAGAGGCAATTCTAGCATCTGATTCTTCTGATGTCTGCCTTAGTCACCAAAGCTTAGATGATTGCTGTGTCTGGGCTGAGCTGGCAAATGGCTCTGTGTTTCCATCCTGGCTTGTTGCCTGTCAAATGCACACTCTGCCTTGTGGCAGCTCTCACAGACCACTGTCCCCAGGTGCTGCATGCCAGGGAGATAGCAGAGAACCACAGAGCCACACAGAACGAATTGGGTTGGAAAAATAACTCTGAGATCATTGAGTCTAACCTATGACAGCACCAGCTTTGTCAACCAGACCATGGCACTGAGGGCCATGTTTAGTCTTTCCTTAAACACCTCCAAGGATGGGGATTTCACCACCTCCCCGGGCAGTCTATTCCAATGTCTAATCACCCCTTCTATGAAGAAATTCTTCCTAATATTTGATCTAATCATCCCCTGGCACATCTTAGGACTGTGTCCTCTTGTCCTGTCCCTTGTTCCCTGTTGATGGCAAATTTCTGTGGTGGCTCCTGCACCTCTGGCCACACAGCCTGATCACCACACAGCCCTCAAAACATTCCCCACTGCACTCGGTGTTTCTCCTGTGTTCATCAAGGCAGAATATTGGTAGGATAAACGAGGCAAAAAAATGGTATAATACTAAATTAACATGACTTACAGCCCTTCATACTACAGAAAAGCATAAATCACCCTAAAACAGCCACGTCTCAGGTCTTTTGGCACATGGCTGCAGCAGAATTAAATACAGTATTTAACACAGGCGTGTTATTTTTCATGAGTGCTCTGTGTGAAGTGGCACAATCCACCTTCATCCTTACACTGTGTACATGCAATAATCACAGAGACAGGAAATAATCAGAGAATATTCTGAGTTGGAAGAGATCCACAAGGTTCATCATTTATCTTAGTTATTAAAACAACATTATGCATTATAGAAGGGTGACCAGACACACTTAGTTTTAAACATCTATAAAAACAGCATCCATGCAACTAATATTTATATAGCTTATAGTTTATATTAGCAATTATTACTAAGCAAAAGGAAAGCACACTCAATTTAAATGTTCACATTTTTCAGAAGAGGGAGAAGAAATGCATAAACAGAATTGGGAAGAAAATTTACTATTCTTAAAGACTAAATAGACTTTCAACACTTAAAGGACAATTCAAGCAATCAGCCCTGTTCACCATTTATATCAATTATAAACTTAAAGATCGACTGGAATATGGAAATCTCTAGAGGCCAGGGGTATTAAAAATATTATGCAGAATTGTCATGCACTATTCTTAAAAAATAAACTCCAAACCTGTGCGTAATGTGGGAGCAGATAAGCATTTGCAGTCAGGTTGTTGATCCAAAGAGAGTAATTAAAGAAGGTGAGGTCTAAACTTGTCAAAGTCATTTTGCCCTACTTTCCTATTTATAGGTTTCAAAATGGAAAAAGCCTTCAAAAGGATTTGCATCCTAGCTTCCCTCTGTAAGATCCTTCTGCAAGAGATTTGAGAATTAGCTGCTGTGCCTGCAGTATATTAAAATCTTTGACAGCCATCCACTTGGGGAATCCCTGGGAAAAAAAGGAGCAAACAACAAAAAAAAAAAATAACCACCTCACTTTGCTTCAAAAGGTTCACAGTATCACTTGAAAGTGGGGAATAAATCACTGCTCCTCAGAGTCGTTCCTGAGGCCTTTCCATTCCGGGAGGTCCTGCAGTGGGAAGGGTGTGTGGAAGTGCAGCCTCCCTCACCTTGTCCTGCTGCTCACCTGCTCTGAAGGTGTTTCTCTGCCCCTGGAGCAGAGCAGGGAGGAGAGAGAAGCACCACTTCCTTCTCTGCCAGTGCGGTTTGGTTGGATAAGGGATAGATCCATTTCCAATCTCAGCATCACAGATAACAGAGTGGTTTGGGTTGGAAAGAACTCATCTCATCCCACCTACTGCCATGGGCAGAGACATCTTCAAAAGACCAGGTTGGAACACAGAAGTGCTCTATGCAAACCAAAAAATACAAGCTCCAAACATCTCTCACACCGGGGTTCTGCTCTGTTAAAGACAAAACATTGTTGGAGTGAAATCCTGACTTTTCCCTGCACTGGTAAAATTTAAACCTTCTTTAAACTCAAGGCTCAGCAAGACAATCTAGTGACATACCAGTGGTAATGTGTTGAAATGTGTTGATAGAAATGTTTTACATGAAAAAGAAAACAAGTTTTTAACCATGAAAGCTGAGAAAATTGTCATTTTTGTCATTCAATATTTTTGACAAAACCAAAGGAAGTCCATCTCGACAAAATTTAAAACTGCAATCCTGATTAAAGAAAAAAAGGAGAGAAAAGAAACTATTTCAGTGCAAATTGTTCAACTGCTACATTCTCAGCTATGAAAAACCTGCTTTAAATGGACACTTTAAACATCGAGTTTTCCACTTATCACAGAAAAAGAAGTTTTCTTTGAGCAGGTCTCCAGCAGACGAGGTCTGTGCTTTTTAAAATTGACAACTGAGCCTTGCTTTGCCCTGTGACTTTGCAGCTAAAGGCAACCTCTGACTCCAAATATATTCTTATGTCCTGTAGGCAAATGAGGAAATATTCAGTGTGCAGACAGGTATATGCTGTGGGGGACACCACGTTAACATAAAATATAACTTTTCACTTCCACTTATCTCAGCTTCCTTGTGCCAGGCCATGAAAAGGCAGGGAGTTATCACACTCCATCATCACAGCTCTGCAAGCAGATAAAGAGCACAGCTAAAAGTGATGAAAATTAAAATATTTTGGGCAAGCCAAGAGAAAAAAAAAAAAAGAAAGAAAGCTGACTGGTTTTCTAAACTGTTACAGTTATCTGGAAAAAGAAGTCACTGAATGATTTTGTTTCTCTCTAGTTCATTCATTCGGCTTTCCCAGCCATCATTATGAAGTTTTGGTGTTTCTCATCACAAGGATTAAAGGTGTGCTGACATGGGCATATGTCATAAAAGAAACTGCTTCTTCTACCTTGGCTCTTTACAATCCTGAGAGACAAGCAATGCTTATGGAAATGTGCTTTTTATGCCCACAATGATCCTGCTGAAGAAAACATCAGTGGAAAGTGTCATTTAGATAATTAAAAGTGAGAACTAGCAGAAACAGCATCCAGAAACATACAAAAAAACATAAAGTTTGCCCGGGGGCCTCTCCTGTTATTCTGTTGGTAATTTTGTGGACCAGATTTTTAGCTGAGTAACATGATGCAAGTCCACCCACAGCCAAGAATAAGCTGGTTTGCAACAGCTGAACATTTAGTCCACCAGCTTTATGGCATTTTAAACTCCTCCTTTGAATTCTCCCATTTTTTTTTCACTGCTATCACCCTTCCAAGAGAGCATTCATCCCACAACACCTTATCTACAAAGGGCTCTGCAGAAGATATGACCCTTGAATGCTGACTGGGATGGATTGGGAGGAAAGGCTGGCTGGCTTGCTACACTTAAACTGGTTTAGCTATTTTTCTTCCTCCTTAAATCACCGCCTAAATTATCTGAGAGGGAAAACCAATGTTTTAGAAACGGAAAACCCACTCTCCACTATGGATTGATGCCTCTAACAGGAGATATCCCCCAAACCCAACCTCTCCAACTCTAGTTTTAAATGAGCCTTCAAATGACATCCTATTTGCTGCTTCTGCATCGCTCCCACCTCCTCCTCACCTGTTTGCAGGGGTGCAGAGCCACCCACTTTGCAAGTGTGTCACATCCCTGAGATCTGGCCAACAAACACAGTGCTTTTTACCCCAAAATATCCCAGGGACCCCGACTGAGGAGCCCAAGGCTCTGCAAGACAATCTAGTGACATACCAGTGGTAATTGTTCTGACAAGGACCCTCTGAGCAGTGTCACTGGAGGTGACAGTCACTGGCAGTCTCCAGCTTAGCAGCAAGGTCACCGGGGAAAGGCAGTTTCCACTAATGCTGGCAGGCAGAGCAATTGTGGGCAAATCTTTCTGTTCCCGAGTGACCACCAGCCTGGAGGGCAAGAGATGGCAGGAGGAACGACAGATGAAGCACGGCACATAAAAACATCTGGTTTTCCTACTAAAATGAAAAGATTTTTTTCTTTTACATAGCCCAAAATAAGGAGAAGTATTGTTTCTTTAGCATTCCTGGTAAAATGGCAAATCCCTGGGCCCGGAGAGCCTCTGTCAAAGCAAGTAGGAGCTGGATGGAGATTCCCCCTCCATCCCCATGCCCTGCCCTTGCCCCCCGGAGCCAAGTTCAGCACCCCTGACCCCTTGCAAGTGAATAGGTGGGGGAAATGGCCAGTTCTCTGCTCAGGGAACTCAGCACAACTCCCAGCCCACGGCAGAGCGTTTTCCTTCCCTGCACCTGCAGGAATTCGGGTCTGCCTCCCCTTGCAGCAGCCGTATGGGTGCCAATGTTAAAGAGACATTCATTTGGAAAGAGGATACTCTGCAAACTGATATGCAAATAAAAGCCATCAGCAAAGAGATGCAGCAGGCAGGAATGGGGGCTCAAACACACATTGTGTGCTCTCCAAGTTCAGCATTTCCCCGACCTGACCTTCCCTGGAGGTACCACTTTGCCCAACAGGTGATGTTTGACTCGGTGGTCGGGAGGTGACAATGTGCCAGAAATGGGAAATTCATATCATTTGTATTCCTTTTCCTCTGCTATTCTGAGGGTTGAAAGGGCCACCATTTTAAATTTAATTTACAGGGTATACCGTCTATCTGTTGGAAACACGAGGAAGCAGACCTTGTCCTAGTATTTATCAGACACATGCCGCCCATCTGCTTGAGCTGGGTCGAGGAGGATTTGCTGTTAATCCTTCAGACCCATCTGCAGGGGGTTCAAAATGCTGACCAGAAAGCTAGACAAGATGAGGTTTATTTAATTAAAAAAACTGCTCCGGAGGTTACTGGAAATCACTCTGAAGAAGAAATAGCTTTTGATCATGTCACTTCTAGGGAAGGCAGGAGGGGAAGGGGGGATGGGGGAGGCAGGCAGAATTTTTGCATCAAAATAACGCCGCGGCTATCGGTAAATAAATAAACCAGAGCTGCACCAAATCAACCTGTCCCCGTGAGGGAACATTTATATCTACCTGTTACATCAAATGCAGGCCAAACGAAGCCCCCACTCCAGCTTGGGTGTTTTGCCACCACATTGCAGGGCTTGGCCTCTAATCTGGGCAAAGTATGAAAGGCAGAAATTGGGTTACTCGCGCACGCACACAGCCGAGCAGAGCACACACACTCACTAATCTGCAGGTTTGTTTGCAGGCAGCTGAGAAGGAGGCACACACAGCCTCGAAAACAACTCCAAAACCTGCAGCACTTTTAAATCTCACTTTTCTTATTTGATCTGCTTCTGGGGAGAAGCACAAGTTTCTGAGGAAGGTGGTTAAACCTGAGCTTTATTACTTTAATGTTTAATTGCTGCTTTTCATAATCGCTGTTCAAGATCCATTTATGTGGAAGTGAGAAACAATAAAATCCCATCTCCATTTGCTCCGCTGAAAATGGACATCTGTCGGTAACAATATTAATTCTAATGAAATATTATGTACACAACTGGTTTAATGCAGTGCTGCTGTTTGGGAGAAGTGGCTTTCTGTGGGAATAATCCTTATTCTTCCAACTCCTGATTGTTATTTTATGGCAATACAATGCATGACAATTCCCAAAGTAGCTCGGACAGAGAATTTGCCCTACCTCTCCCAGGGCTCTTTGAAATGCTTTGCTTGTTCCTAATCAGATTTTTGTACTGGGGGTTACACAATAATTTTCTTTTATGTTTTGTTTTATGTTTTGTTTTGTGTGGTTTGTTTTTTTTCCCCCCCCTAAGCACAACCATTCTCAGAAAAAGAAAAAAGCAGAGGCAGAACTGAGCACCAAGGAGAACAACAGGCAGCAAATTGCAATATCCCTGACAACCCAGCACACCAGTGAAATACAGCTCCATCTAGGGACAAGGTACATCCATCCTGCAGAGAAGATGGATTTTGGAAACCAGGACCAGGAACAATGGGGAGATCTCATTCTCCTGCAGAGTGGCAAGTAAAGATTCATGCTGCTTGGGATCAGATAGGGAGAATTGTGCTTTGTGGCTGAAGATAACCTCTGAGCAAAGTAACTTTATCTACAGCAAATTATTCCTTAGCTTCCCATTGCAGGATTTGCTTCACCTTAGTCTGAAGCAAGTGGTGCTGGCTACTATCAGATAGAAGGGTAGAGGGATGTCTGCTTTGATTTAATAGACAAGTTCCCATGGAAAGTGCTTGGGCAAAGTGAGAAAATCTCATCCGAGGATTGTGGAGAGAGAAATTCGCTGAATTTCTTTTATTATGACCGGGTTAACCAACTATGCAGAGATTTGACCACACAGATATAAGGTCTCTGATGCTTAGCAGGCCACTGAAATAGATGTTCTCTCTCCTGGATATGCTGCTTCAAGTTATCTGTGAGTCTTTTGTTCCCCTGAACCTCCCAATCCACATCTTCTTTATTGTAAACCGGGCATTTCCCGTAGTTGTTTGTTCTCAGTCATGTAAATGAGACATCAACCCTTCCTAACTGTCCATTCCTGAGCTCACAGCCCAGGGCTGTGTGGGATCTGACACCCAGCCCTGCCGGTCCTTGCTGCAGAGATGAGACATCACTGCTGCCTGAATTCAATTTAATATTTTTTTCCTGCCCTTTACTTCATCTGTGGCAGCACTGACAGGAAGAATCACCGATTTGGTTGGAAAAGACCTGCAAAATTTTCAGTCCAACCTTTGAGCAAAACCTAAACCCACCAAAACACATTCTGAAGTGCCAAGTCTGCTTGCTTTTTGAACATTTCCAGGGACGGTGACTCCACCACTTCCCTGGGGACTCTGTTCCAAGGTTTAAACCACTCTTTCCAAATTTTCCCTAGTACCCAACCTGAACCTCCCTTTGGTGCAACTTGAGAACATTTCCCCTTGTCTTATGGAAACAGACATACAAACCCTTAATGATTGCATTTAAAAGGTAGCAAAGCCCAATTTCCCAGTGCAGAGACTTAAACCACACACAGATCCTGTATTTACACATGCAGAGTGGAATTTGCACATGCAATTAAGTTGATTGACATTTTCTCACTGTGTAGATACTTCCATCGGCAAACATTTGGGCAAGCAATCAAGTGAGTTATATTTTTAAATGCCCACCCTGGCACACAGAAGGGAACATCCCAGCCACACAAGGAAACAGCAAGGACACAACTTGGATGAGTTCATCTGAGCACTTTAGAATCACAGAAAGCCTGAAGTTGGAAAAGCCCTCTGAGATCATCCAGTCATTCCCCAGCACTGCCAAGGCCACGACGAACCATGTCCCCAAGTGTCACAGCCACACGTTTTGTAAATCCCTCCAGGGATGGTGACTCCACCACTTCCCTGAGCAGCCTGTTCCAATGACTGACCACCCTTTCAGCAAAGAAATTTTTCCCTAATACCCAATCCAAACCACTCCTGGCACAACTTAAGGCCATGACTTCTTGTCCTCTCATCCTCTCACTGGTTACCTGGAGAAACAGACTGATCCCCCCTGGCTGCACCCTCCTGTCAGGGAGTTGTGGAGAGCATGAAGGTCCCCCTGAGCCTCCCTCTCCCCATTTGTCAACAAACATAATGACCAGGAAACCAGAGCAGCAGATGACAAAAGCCACTGGTTCTGGGAAAAGTGCCTACGAGGTGGCCTTAAAAGTGTGTCAGGAACAAGCGAAGATCACCTGTGATGTCACTTTGGTCATAATGAGTTGGCAAAGAAAACAGCAGAGTCAAAGTCACAGTGGTGCACCACAGCCCTCCTGTTAACAGAGTGAGGCTATCGATCCCATCCCTCATTTATTTAGGAGATAGAATTTTAAACAGGAATAAGAACAGAGTTACCATCAAATCAGATGTCAGCTGGATGTCACCCTAGGCAATTAGCATGCTCCTAATGTGCTACAAATTTTAAGCCCAAATTATGTCCTCAGATGCCTGCGTTCAGCTCACACTGACTTTGCAGAACACAGGGTTTAGAGCACGGGAAGAACAGAAAATCTGCAGGTAGATATTGCAGAGGCTTTGGACAAACAGCCCTGGCTGAGAGAAAAGGAATGGGAGAGGAGATCCACCCTGGCTGCTGCCAAGAGAGCAGAAAGTGTGAAAACCCCTTCCTGCCAGACCGAGTAAGCAAGCCTGCAAATGTGCTGTCTTCTGCCCAAAGCAGCCCTGGGACTGGACTGTAAATACATTTGTAAGCACTACAGGCAGTTAGTTATTAATATTTCTGGGGCAGAACCTCGGCAGGTATAAGTCATCCGAATTCCACTGATTTCCTTGGTTCGTACCAGCTGTGGCTCCATCTCTGTGTTATTACAAAAGACAATAAATCTCTTCTTTGGGCCAAATTTAGTCCCAGCTATGTCTCCACGACTGGATTAACTCCTCTGAAACTAACAGGGAAAAGTCTGAGCTCGTGTGTGGGAAATGAGAACAGAACGTGGCTGCAGCATTTGTTAATGCAAATAGAATAAATAAATGTGTACACATATATGTGAACACATTTATTGCATGTTGGGCTGATGGAACATTTTCCTTAGAAAAAGGGGAAAACAAACTGCTTTCCTTTCAGAAAATGAGATTTCACCCAAACCAAGATTCTCCACACAGGGAAAAAAAATGTTTCCCAAAAAATGAGTTCTGGCTGGAAAAGTGATGGTTCTTGTTTTGTTCTGCAATCTGCTCGAGCCAGCACACTGCATGCTGGAAGACTTGTAATTCCCCCAAGTAATCAGCTGCTGGAAGAAATAAGGGCATGTTATGGAAGATACAGTTTAACCAGTCACAGGATTTCCTGGGATCACAGGAAACAGAGCTACAGCTCCTGTAAGCAAGAGGCTGTTCAGGCAGAGGCAAATGATGACCTGATTCAAACAAAAATATCTCATTTTAGCTCAAAATGTCAACACGGAACACCCTGACATTTGCAAATAAATTCTTTTCAGGAATTATCTGTTCCAATTTGAGATAAAAACAAATATGAAAATACCAGAATTTCCCATGGGATGAAAATTCTATTTTTCAATGAGCAGTAGGAAGTATATCCATTGAGAGGTCATTTCTTTATTACCAAGCCACTGTTTTCTGTGGTTGTAAATGCAAATAAAAGACAGTCAGGACTTGTCTCAAAGCTAGATGGCCATGTGGCTTCCACAGTGTACATGGAGATGCCACAAGGTCCTGAGTACCCTCGTGTGGATAATTATTTTGTAATGCCAAACTGGAATTTTCCATTATGCAATTCACGGCTGCTGCCTCTTGTTCTCCTGCAATGTGTCTCCAGGAACAGTCTGGCTCTGTCCTCTCTGTGAACACACTGGAGCCAGGTGGATCCCCTCTCACCCTCCTCTGGCCAAACAAACCCAGGGGTCTCTGTGCCCACCCTGCAGGCTCCTGATCACCTCTGCTGATGGATCAAGGAGCCCCAAACTCTTCACAGCTCTGCTCATTTACTCAATGAGTGGCACAGCTGACAAGGGGTCTGCTGTTTGAATGTGCTCCTTACACTTCTTTTCCTTCTTTTCTCCCACAGCCTGGGTTGTGATGTGTTTGATGGCATTTTCTAGCTCTTAGCAGCACGTGGCCACACTCCTGGCTAGGACAAACCAATCCAACTCTGTGGCCTTCTAATAGAGCAGACAAACTTATATATTCCTGGTCTGGGTGAGCCTGGCTGAATCCTGGGCAACTCCATTGCCATTCCCATTCAAACACATGAAGTCATGATTGCAAATCATCCACCTGCCTATTCCAGGCAGCAAAATAACCAATGACACAATGAATGTTCCTGGGGGGAACAGCCCAGCTATGGAATTCATAAGTGGACAAGAGCGTGTGGAGCAGGAGATTGTGTGTGTTTGGCAGGGGGGTTGGCAGATCCCAGCACAAGAGCAGAGAGAAATGGAAAAGCAAACAGTCAAGGAGAGCAATATGTAATTCCTTGCACCAAAGCACACGGCAGTCATGCTACACAGCTGACTGCAAGGGAAATGCTAAATGTATTTTCAAGCAGCTTTTCATCATCTTTTAATGCAAAGTAAGAGCTGGAAACAAAAGAGGGAAGCCAGCTCTCTGCACACCTCCAGCCAGGGCTCCGTGGAGAAACTGTGGCATTGGGAAAAACAATCTAAAATCCCAGGCCAGCAGAAAGTGCCCCACAGATCCAATGTGAGTGACAAGAACTAAACAGGATTGCCTTCTCTCGAGACCCTGATAATGAGTCTAGGCACCTTTTCCCCCTCATACAAACCAGGCCTCACCAAACAGCTGCCCTACAGTGGGATACTTGCCCTTTTGGTTGCCTTTAACACTGTGTTTCCATGGGAAGCTGTACCTTTCTTGCCAGAGAAGTATCTTTGGTAGTCCCCTGTTTTCTCTGTCTTGCTGCCAGGGGGTTGCACAAGGCTTTGCTCCCCAGATACCCATGGAAAGGCATTCCCCAATTTAGCTTTGGAAGAGACCTTAAAATCCTCAGAACAGGAAACTCTTTCCCAGTTATTCATCCTATTGTCTCACCTTCCGTTCTCTTCCTGTTCCAAAATACCTGTTCCTTTACCTTCCAGCCACACAAACCAGACACCTCTAGCTACACCTTATTATCACAGCAATTACACATCTCGTGTCTCCAACTTCTTTAAATAGAGCTGATTAATATTCAGACTTGGCAATCCCTTGATTAAACAAGACACCCACAAGGAAGCCACTACTAGGGACCAGTTGCCAAACTGGAAATTCCCTGTGAGGGGAAAAAAAAAAAAAAAACAACAACCTAGCTCTTTCATCTGCTTCCTATGAAGTCTCAGCTGCGTCCGTGTCACTGTGCAGAAGGCAATAAGGGACGATGTCGACAGATGGGGAGCTGAGGACACAATTCACCCAGCCTTCAAGAAAGCTTACAGTCCCATACTATACATTAATCCACAAGGTCAGTAATGGGGAGGGGGGGAGACACTAACCCGTAAGCAGATAAGGAATTAAGATGGAGGTAGCAGACAAAGAGGGCACGTCTGCAGCGTTTAGCGCCGAGCACGGGGGATCTGCTGGAATGTCACAGCGGGCACTTCAGCCAACAGGGTCCCTGGCTGAAGGCACAAGGGGAAGAAAAGAGCAGAAGGAAAGAAAAGGTGCAGGAGACACTCATCCAAGTGACAGTCAGTGCTGAAGAGGGAGTAAATTAATCCAGGATGACACTGACAGACTAGGATTAAGTAGCTCACCGATGTCATTAGGTTGCATGCACATATAGATGAGCTAACGAAGATAGGGACAATGCTTACCCCAAATAATTGAGGACACGGGGAAAAAAGGGTCAGGGGAAGGTTATAAAAATAGATTAGGAAGCTTCCAGAGAAGGCCTTCAAGTCAGCCCTTTTCTCACTTGTTCCCTTGATAAAATATTCATTTCTATTCTGCTGTCACCTATCTGTGTTCCTTCTCTTTCTAGCTTCTCTCCTCCTCCAGCCTGTCCAAAACACCAGCTCCTTTCCCTGATTTACCACATGTTGGTCTGCTCTCCAAACATCACATTAGCTCCCAGCCCTCCATGCACCCTCTGGAGCTTCATTTCTCTCACAGCAGCCATCACTAGGGTTTAGCAGATGAGGAGACCTTGCTAAGAAATGTTAATTCAATCATCACATGATATCACAGGCCCAGAGCAGACACAACCAATGTGCACCACTTTTTAAAAATGGTGAAGAATTTTAGGATAATCGCTGAGCTGAGCCTGCTAAATACTGAGCTCTCGCTCTTTCTTGCCCACACCACTGACTTCCTGTGTGACCTAAAATTTCCACGTGTCAAAAAAAAAATTCCACATGTCAAAAAAAGGGGGAGGTCCTCTTGTTTTGGTGGTGTGACAGGCACAGCCTCTCAGGTGTGGTTTCAGGACCAATGTCCAACAGCACATTTGCCAATAAAGGGCAGGGAGGCATTTTTCATCTTCCTCCTTCATACTGGTTGATATTCTCAAATTTTAGTTATTTTCAGGGTTGAGGTACAATTCACTGCAGAGCTACAGGAATTCTGGAGTGGTCAACAAGGGAGGAGCATATTTGGAGATGGGAGCAGCAAGTGGCTTCAGATTCCACCTCTGAGCTCTCCTGGAGTAAGGATAATACTGATAATAAAAAAGAACATGGCCATTCTTTTTTGTTCCTCCATCCATAGGCCTTCCTGATACTGTATTTTCAGTTTCTTACAGAGCTTTTCCATTCAGGGTACTCAGGGCTCTCTGCCAGCAAACTTTCACTCTCCCACACTGGAATAATGAAAGCTGAAGGCTGGTAATATTTACATCAATGAGAAAGTGGGTTAAGTCATGTTTGGTAAATTAAAAAATGATCAGACTCACTCAGAGCTGGCAGTGAGATAAAACTTAACCATGTATGTTCCAAGTTGGAAAAATAAAAGAGCCGTTTCCCATCTAAGGCCTCTGGTTGTGGCATCTCTGCCCAGAGCAGGGACATTCATCAAAAATGTGTGGCTTCTCCTTTTGTTTCAGTTTTCCTTCCTCACGACTGCTGCAATTAGCATTTCTTAATGCAGCTCAGCTGAAACCACCCCAACACAATCCAAAGTTGCTAACTACAATGTCATCGTGCAGCATAACGAATGTTTGCTTAAAGATCAATAGGTGAGGCCAGTGTTAATTGTTAAATTAAACATAAACATTGTCAAAACACATCCCTCGTTATTCTTCCACCTGATGGCATGAACCAGGAGATCCCTTGGTGACCTTATATTCAGGCTCTGTGACCTTCAGGTGGTTTGCATCAGATTTTCTTTACCTTATGCAAACTTAGTGTTTTAATTGATCATTTTAGAATACAGCAGATTGCGGAACTCCTGCAGTCTCAGAAGGGATTTCTCTGAGAAACAGTCTCTGAGGAGAGCAAAAACACCTTAGGGACATTTGTAGGGTACAGGGTAACCTGGAGTTAAATATGTCACAGTTTGGTGCTGCCTTTCATGCTAACATCCATCCCTAACCTGCCTCAATTATCCACTGGACTCACCAGTGACACAAAAGTGCTGCAGAACGGAGTATTCCAGGTGACAATTTCCAGGTGCTTTGCTGACTGGTGGGATTTTGTTCCTACTGAAGTCACAGGAAGAGTAACAGTTCTGAGGATGGGTGCCGTGGATGCTGCAGGAGACCTTTACCAGTGAACATAATAATTTCTGGGCTCCAGCACAGCACAAGCACACTGCTCTCGGTGACTACGTGTAGTTACATTCCTTGTAGCAGTGAACAGGAACTGATTCCTACCCTGCTCCACCTGCTGCCTTCAGGTAATTAGAGCTCACCAGAGGCTGCAAAGAGCCTAAAATAATTACTCTGATATGCATTATCTGTCATGTGCATCTCAAGGCATTAAATTTTCTGTAGAATTCAGAGGGCTGTTCTAAGTCTGGACAGTCTGGCTCTTTACACCACGGGGAGCAAAACTGCACAAGTTCCACGAGTTTATCAATCACCATCTTAAAATTATTGAATTATTTTTGTCCCGCTCACACTGGTGGTGTCTGTTGTGGACCCCCTTCCCTCCGTCAGTTAAAAGCTTCCCTCCAACTTCCAGCCTTGATTTATTCAGAGCCAGTTCCTGCCTATTTGTTCTTGTGCCAGCATTTCAGCTTATATAGCTCTTATCCCTCCCTAGTGTTTACCCCCCCCCTCAGTGCATTTCTGGAGAGCAGGCCTATCTCTTCCCAGCCTTCATGTTATTAGGCTGAACAAGCCCTGCTCTTTCAGCCTTCTTTCATAAAATAGGTTCTCCATTTCCCCAGTCACCCCAGTAACCCTGCCAGTCTGAATCTTAAACATGGGCAACCACAACTGTCCCACTTGTGTTTTCCTCCGTGCCTCCTGCAGCGGCATTAACCCTGCCACAGTCCTGCAATAAAATGGAAATATTCGAGGGCTGGGCTTGTTCTGCTCACAGCCAGGTTGCACAGTGGCCCATCTCCATTCCCTAAGCATTTAACACAGTCTTTCTCTACGTCTGTCTTTCAAGCTGAAGAGCCCATGGTTTAAGGCAGCAGCTTCTATTATTGGTCCCAACGTGCATTGCCTTTGTACTTGACAATACCCAAATTCTGTGTGTTGATCTAAATCAGCAGCGCTTCCAAATTTTCTATCAGCTGTGTGTTTTATCAGCTCAAGCAACTCCATAACGACTTTCCATCCCCTCATTTCTTCTTCCCAAGTCACCTTCCACCCTTGCCCCTTTGAACACGCTTTGGCTCGTGACAGAACACTGCTTTTAATCCTCACCTTCTCCATCATCATCTCATATTCCCCGCACAGCACAATATATTCAATTCTTCAGAGGAGCCCAGCTTGACTGAGGCACTGTTCTTAACAATGACACTGCTCTTAACTTCCCAGAGAAAGCTCTCCAAGGATCCCAGCACTCTCTCTCACACAAACCCAACTTGCATTTATCCCATTGTCATGTGCCTTCACATGTTTAGGTATTTAAAAAGCTGCTCTAAAGCACTGCCTAGTCTTGAGGTACAGCCAGGAGTTTCCCTAATCACTTTCCAACAGCTGCTCCATCCTTTATTACAGGTGCCGTGTTTGCTGCTTCCCAGTCAAATGCTCAGGGCAGAGTACTCAGGCTTTGAACAGTTTATTGAGAGTCTTTGCCACAGGAAGGGTGATTTCATGTGGCAGTTCCTTCTCTCTCCTGGGGCTGATCTGATCCTCACAGACTTGAACACACGAAGCACTTGGAGTTCTGTATATTGCATATGGCCCTCTCCAGTTCTATCCACTCATTCCCATTTTCCATCTTCATCCCTAGGGAAAGCCCAGGTTGTGTCTCTTCAATGCCTGTCTGACACACATTAATCCCTAACCCATGCTCCTTGTGTGGTAGACCCATCCTTTTTATTTTAATTTAGAGGGCTGGTGTTTCTTTTATTGTTTCTTTTATTGTTTCTTTTATTGTTTCTTTTATTGTTTCTTTTTCTTACTGTACAAGATCCTTTCAGTTCCATACCCAAACTTCAGACTTTCATCTCCTAACCTTCAAAAGTCTTCTTTCCCAGATCTACCCCTTCTCCCATTCCTAGCACACTCCATTTCACTCCGCATACCCATTTCAAACCTACTTTTTCAAAGCTTAGGTCTAAACCCCTTCCTGGCAGGTTGGCTTTTTTTCTCACTGGTCAACAATGCCAATTTTAGATAACTCCTCCACCTTCATTTGAAGAAATCCCCTGCATTTT
Source organism: Grantiella picta (assembly GCA_013397955.1). NCBI lineage: Eukaryota > Metazoa > Chordata > Aves > Passeriformes > Meliphagidae > Grantiella > Grantiella picta. Next base: position 25,458 of record VZRM01002155.1, on the reverse strand, counting down.
ACATGTCCAAACCTTTGAGTTGTCCTACATTCTGGAGGTTTTGAATACTGTGGAAGTGTCCAAAACCAGGGTGGATGTGGCTCTGAGTAATCTGGTTTAGTGGAAGGTGTTTCTGCCCATGGCAGGGGAGTTGGAACTGGATAATCTTGAAGGCCCCATCCACCCCAAAACATTCAGTGATTTTTTTATATGATTCTATGGTACCCTAATTTCACCTGCTTTAGACAAATGTACAGTCTGGGGACCCTTTCTTTGCCTTTCTTAACAGGTACCAACCCTTTTTCACCAGGATCATCCCACAGATAAAATTCCCATTATGATTGAGGCCAAACACGACTCTCTTCAAATCCACACAGGCACGACCGAGGTGTTATCAGTGCTCCACAGAAATGAGCTGTCTTGAAGGGTTCTCGAGTGGAGCTCTGTGTAAACCCCGTGGTTTTAATTTGCTGGAAGGAAGAAGAGCACTTTGATATCCACCCTCCTCTTCTGTCACACAAGATCCGTGCTCTGATCTGCCCTGACTGCAATTTCATAACTTCACAAGTGCCACACAGCAGCGAGGACATGGTTTATGCTAAAGTCGATAAACCTAACATGGATCCGTTTTAGGTCTCCTGATATTTTTCCCAGTGTTTTTAAGACACATTTATTCATTTTACACAAATGTGAGAGTTGATAATTATGCAAAAGCATGAGAGCCTCAAACGTGGCACGATCCACAATAGACCAGTGAAAATGAACATTGAAATTCCATCTAGATAAGAAGGACACGCAGATCCAGATTTAGGAGCACTGCAAAAAATCTAAAACAGCCTTCTTACCTTCCCTTCTTTATGAAAAACCTGGGGAAATAACAACAAAGGATGGAAGGAGATGGGAATCTCCAGAATTCGACTTCTCCACACCATTAATTGTGGCAGTTAGAAGAATCAAGCGCTTTGGACAGATTTTGCCTGGATTCTGGAAAGCGCTTTAACATGGCTTTAAGTTTACCCTCTGTTTGGAAAGTACTTAAGTATAGGCTTAACTTCGAGCAGACGTTTTAAGTCCCCTTGACTTTAACATGTGCTCAAGTGCTACCTACAAAGGAAGCATTTTCCTGAAGCAGGAGACCATCTTGGCTTAGGCACTGGATTAGCTGTCAAGAGACAGGGATTTGTTCCTGGCTCTACCCCTGGCCCTTGGCAGGGTGAGCCCAGGCAAATAACATCCCCACTCCAGGCTTCAGTTTCACCACCTGGAAAACCGAGTGAACTCCGCTGCCCTTTGCAAAATGCTCCAGTGTTTACACACTGGAAAGCATTTATTTAAGAAGTACACATTCTTGTAATTATTTTCAGGGCTTTCTTGCGGTGTCCTTTCAAACTGGCTGCTAGATAATGAAGGATCTTGATTGCACATCCATCCCTGTTAAATCAGAATAAGGATGGACTTGTTTTGGCCAGTTTCCATTCTTTATACATCTCCTGGAAACACCTTATTTTTTATTTTAGCATAAAAAATTCCATTGAAGTTAATGGGTTATTAAGTTGTTGGATGCATTTTACACCTTCATATGTGAAGTGAGTTTGGATTTTCATTAGTTAGAGCTAAAACCAATTTTCAATAAAATATTAACCAAACACACAGAGAAATAGTTCATGTGGATCTATCCACTACTTCAATAAAATTAACAGACTTAGATATTTACTCTTGCCCCAGCAGTAATATTTTCCCACATTACATTTCAAACAATGAAATGACACTAAATTCATTTAAAACAAATTTATATTATTGTTATTTTAAACAATACTTAATTCAATTTCAGTGTTTGGCATACAAAGTTTGTAAATATCAATATTATTGTTTAATGTAAAAAAATAATAATAATTCAGCTACAAAATATTAGCATATGCAAGCTTCCCAAATGAGTTCCAGGGTTGGTATTTACATTAAACTGAAAATGAGCAAAACCAGCCAGATGTAACTGTGCCATTCAGAGAAGGGGATGCTGAGATTTCAAAAGCAGAGCATTCAGCCCCAGTTTCAGCCCTCTCACCTGCACTTGCTGGTAGCACATCCAGGGAAGTGCCACCATGGCTTTGCTGTAAATTAAAACCAGAGGGACATGAGGATGAAGAGAAATGGGGAGGCAACTCACAGGCTGCTCACAGGGGAGATTCATGGGCCTTATTTGTCACCAGCAAACCTCAAAATATGAGACAAGTATATGGGGGTGTTCAGGCTGCAGAAGAGAAGGCTCCAGGGAGACTTTAGAGCACCTTCCTGTGGCTAAATGGGCTCCAGGAGAGCTGGAGAGGGACTTGGGAGAAGGGATGGAGGGACAGGACACAGGGAATGGCTTCCCACTGCCACAGGGCAGGGAGAGATGGGATATTGGGAAGAAATTGTTCCCTGTGAGGGCAGTGAAGCCCTGGCACAGGGTGCCCAGAGAAGCTGTGGCTGCCCCTGGATCCCTGAAAATGTCCAAGGCCAGACTGGACAGGGCTTGGAGTGACCTGGACTAGGGGAAGGTGTCCCTGCCCATGGCAGGGGGTGGAACTAAATGGGTTTTAAAGTCCCTTCCAACCCAAACCATTCAGTGATTCTCTGTATGACCAGAGGAGTGGCCAGTCAGGGTCACCCCCAAACATCAGCACTGCTGAGCTGTGGCTGTCCCAGAGCAATCCATGGGATCAAATCCTTCTCCACATGGGACCAAAGATCAGCTCATGGGGAAGCAGTGTCAGCACAGTGCAGGAAATTCCACTTTGCCAAAACAGTGTTTGAAACAAAAACATTTCAAACCTTGCAAACCACATGGAGAGTCAAGGTGAGTAATGTGCCCACCTGCCCCTGAATGCTCCACCAACAGGGAGGAAATGCTCCACCACCTGGAAAGAAGCTGCTCCCTGAAAATTGCCCGGATAGCTCTTGCTGAGCTCTTCTGCTAACGACAACATATCAGTGGAGCCAGGGAGAGCCCGCAACAAACCCGTGATCCACAGCAATCTTTGAGGAAATCACAAAATGTATTTAGATTTGGTCTTTACTTGTAAACAGCCCTTTAAAAGCCTTTTAACATTGAAGCAGTCGCCCTTTGAGGATGCCTTAAACACGTTCAGCGCTCAGAGGAGCTCTGATTCACAATAAAACAAGTGGCTAGAAGAGTATGTGGGTATTTAGCTAATTATATGTCTGGTAAATTTGTGTTTTAAAACAATGCTGCTTGTCTCCTCCCTTTGCAGAGTGCCAGTTCACTGGAGTGTTTCCCATGGATTGGCAATTAGCTGTAATTAGGTCTTGTGATTTCCCCATTTGTCCTCATGTCACAAAGTTTACTACTGGAAACGATCATTTGGATGGTAGGTGGTTGCTAATTGCAGCAGTAACAAAAACCATTGGCAGCTGCAGCACCTGAGTTTGCTCTTGGATTGAGCCTCTGCTCCCTGGTCCCAACTTTTCAGGAGGATTTTGCAGCTCTTCGGCTGGTCAAGCTGCACTGAAGTCAGGGACAGGGGACTTACCCCTGCCTGCTGGCTGACAGGTCAGATCAACTCATAATTTGGGGGGCTGGATAGGGAATTAGAGCCCAAGTTGAATGGCTGCTAAAAATTTAGAGAGGGGGAACCAAGCTCTTTATATCTGGTTTGTTTTTTGTTTGGGTTTTTTTTTTTCCCCCAGAAAAACAAATCACTGTTAAAGTGATGATTTACTTCTGGAATTCTGATGTTACCTCGGCCCCGTGCAAGAGGTTTTTGTGTAGTTTGCTGCAAGGACCAGTCTGCTTTGCTTTTCCAAGGAGGGTAGAACCGGCAACAACAGCATCAAGATTCAACGGAAAATATGAGTTACCTGGTCTGGTGGAAGCTGTCCCTGCCCATGGCAGGGGGTTGTGATGGGATGATCTTTAGGGTTCCTTCCAACCTCAACCATTCTGTGATTCTAAAAATCAGAAAAATCTCTGCAGAGTGAGAATTGGGAAGGTGTGAGGTGGACTGGCGGTGGCACAGTTTCTTTCAACATTTAGAACTTTAAGAATAGGTTAGGGAAAGAGTTGGCAAGATTTTGGTTTTGTTGGCTGTTGGAACCGGGAGATGGATTGAACCACTTCCTAAAGGCCCTTTGAGCCTTATTCTTTGATTTTTGGAGTAGCACAGTCCCACCCTTGTAGATATTGTTTCACTGTGTATGTGTTTGTCACGTTAACTCATATGGACACCAGTCCCCTCTCCTGGCTGGGCCTTCTAAGCTCTTAAATGCATTCCCCCAAAGAGTGCACAGCAGAAGGGCGTATTTGACAAGCACAATTGGAGATAAGCAGCCCTGAGGAGTTTCAGGACATTGAAGAAAGAAAATAATCTTCTGGTTTCTTCTTTGCACAAAAAAAAGATTTAAAATAACTCCATCCCCTCTGGACTGGAGAAAGAGACACTCTAAACCAGATAATCTCCAGCTCTTAGACAGAACATTTTCTCAGTTGATCTGCAAGATCTTTCCTAAGGAGGTCAGCAGCATGATCCTGTTTTGCTGATGCACACAGGTGTGTGGGTCTGAGTCGTGGCCACGGCACCAGGTAAGGAATGGTTGGGAGCTGTTTTCCCCTGCTGGGAGGCAGATGCAGGCTGTGCTCAGGGCTCCTTGCAGATGGAGAGCCCAGCACCTCCAGCCTGTGCATCTGTGTGGGCAGACCAGCTGGGCCCCAGCAGAGCTAAGCTGGCCACGTCTAAGTCCATCAGCAGACACCATAAGACCAGCTCTTCCTTAGCACTCTGCAGATGCTCTGTGCCTCCCCGGCTGCCTGGCAGTGTGTGTGGGTCACAGAGTGCAGGGGCTGCTCTCATGCCCCTTCCTCACCACTCTGCATGGATGCTTCACCAGCAACTGGCTTCTGTTCACCCCACAGGTCACGGGGTGGAGGAGAAGTAGAGCTGAAGGCACCATCCCGTTGTCCTGATGCTTTCCAAGCATGTCTTTGCCAGGAGCAAGCACTCTCATGGATAACACACGTGGCTGTGCACGTTCCACCTGCAGAGATGGCAGCTCTTTGTCTGGTAAATGCTGCTGTGACAAAGCTGTTCCCTATCACTCCCTTTTATTAAATATTTGCAGCAGCACTGGCTCAGTGCTTCCCTCAAACCCCACAATCTTGAATTTAGGGCTGGCAATAGGAAGCACAGAAGCAGTGTATGTGCACGGGTACAACACCTAAAAATTCAAAGTCTGGTGGTCCTGGTATCACGTGAGACTTTATTTATTTCTTCAGTCAAGCTTTGGGGGGGAGGAAAAAAAACAGAACTAAAAACTATCTCGTTTATTTTTGTCTGGAACTGCAGGGCAGATGAGTTTTCCAGAAGGAATAGAAGGCTGCCATCGATTTTATTATTGAGTCAGTTTTAATGAGTCACAGTATTTTTGGAAGGCTTTTAAGATTACTGTAAAGTGCTTAGTTACAGTGGCTACAGGTGCCAAGGCAGGAAAGGAAACAACAAAGAAATGCACAGCAGCTGTATTGCTACGCTTCCCCTCAGAACTGGGATCAGCAGAACAACACACATGGCAAATGCAAAAGAAAATAGGAGAAGATGTAAGAGATGACAGAAGTCAGCATGGTCAGCTCCTACGCTAAAGCAAAATGCATTTTATTTAAGGAACTGTCCAGTGCTCCTTAGCTGCAAGTTGGAAAGGGTCACTGACAGGCCCCGGATTGCCAGACGTTCAGTGAATCGTGTATTTGCCTTTCAAGCTGTCCTTTGGTTGTAAGTCATTTGCTCCCAGAGCTGCCAAGCTCTGCCACTGCCATCCTGTGTTGAATGAAACTGTGGAAACATCTCATTTAGCAGATGAGAGAAGGGAGAGCAGAGAAGGGAGAAAAGAGGTGGTGTGAAGAGAAAAAAAATTATTTTTCATTTGTGACTTGAACAGACTTGCCTTTTTTCTTTTTGCCCGTACCATTCTGAATGCACAGGGCATGACTTTCAGGGCTCTCAAGGATGATCTGTGTTCTCAAGCAAAAAAAAAAAAAAAATTGTTCAGTGTTTTCCTCTAAAAAGAAGGTGCTAGAAACTACATTCTTAATATTTGGAGACGGACAAAAAATAGCCTCAGAAACACAGGGCTGGAGAAAAAGCTTCCAGTTACAACGAGGTGTGCCACCTGGATTTTCATGATGTCTGGACTCAGAGTCGGGCAGAAGCAGCAAGCACGAGCTGGAGCAGGACGGATTAAACGCGCACCGGGCTGCCTTTGCTGGCGCACAGCGAGTGTCGGGGTGCACAGCTGGACACTTGCATATGCAAATTCCGGCCCGGACGTGCTGCACGAGCCCAGAAATCACCTCAGACTCTGGAGGCTCATTTTCACTCCCCTCCTGCCTCCCCCATCCCGTCACCAGCGGGGGACCAGCGCGATATTCTCCCGGCAGCGCGCAGGGTCACCGCCGGCGTCACGGCATCCTCGCTGCCGGCCCTGGAGATGCCACATAGCAACCTGGGCAGCAGCCACGGGCTGAGGGAGGCGGGGAGAGCGAAGGAAACTCTCATTGTCTCCGGTGGGCCCAGCCTTGTCTGCTCCTCATGCGTGGCTGGCAGCAGGCCCGGCGCTCGGGCCTTGGCGGGCGGCCAGGCCTGGAGTGGCAGGCACCTGTCCCCGCTGCGAGACCTGGCGACCCCGGCGTGCCCCGACGGTTAGTGCTCTTCTAACATCACGTCCACTCGAATTTACCTCAGGATTTCCCCCCTCCGGGTGCCAGGGAGCTCGGCTGATGCCAAGCGCTTCACCATGGATGAGGCGAGGCGCGTTCCCAAGCTGCACGCCGGGCACCCCCCAAGCGTTCAGCTGTACTCTCCTGGCTGGAACAGATGGGGCCCATCAAGGTGTTCGTGTCCTCCACCACATCAGCAAAATGCCCCAGCGCTGGGACAAAGTCGGGGGAGAAAAACAAAGCCCGGCAGGGATGCCTCTCGGCTGTCCTTAAAATGAAGTTTGGGATGTGTGCTGATTGCTCCCACCTCGGAGCACTCGGTAAAATTCCCCCACTAAAATCCTTCACGCAAGGACAAGGTCTGTGTGCCCACAGTATCACAGCTCCCAGAGCTCTGGCCTGCATTTTGGTTCCCTTTCTTTGGGAAGCCTCTTCAAGCATTTCCTTGATCTTTTCCAGCACCTTGAACGCACAGATCAAAACCTTTCACAAGTGGCTCTGGTGGAAAAAAGGACAAGGAATTTCATTTCACAGGAGAGGAGACAAAGACCAGCCAGGAAGGGTTTTTTTTCAGGAAGTTTAGGGCAGAGATAGGAATGTCCTTATTCTGCAGCCTGTTTCTTACGTAAAACTCCACTTTCTTCAGCGTTACAAATGTGAGTGGAAATATTTCCAAAGCGTGGAGAATTTTTGAGTGATCTCCCATTATTTCAGCTTTATTTATGGTCTCTTGTCCCAGTATAGGCACAGTTCACTTATCCTTCTGAAGAAAAAGAACAGAAGCTTTTGCTTTCTGACAAATGATCTGCCTTGGAAATTGGGAAGTCCTGTGCACCTCATCCTCGATTTTAATGGCACAAAGTTCATCAGATAGAAATAATCACAAACGGTTTGACTTTGACAATAAAAGTGGAGCTGTATTTTGTGCAGCAGAAGCTGCCTGCTCCATGGTGAGGAAGACAGGGTAGCTGAAGGCAGAGCATCCCAGCTCTACTGCCTCATGTTAGTCACTCAGTGACTCTGCAGCCTCCTTTCTCCTCGTGGAACCACAGTCTGAAAAATTTCTTCTGTCTGTCCTTTCTCCCCCTACCACAGATCTTTGTGGTCCAAACTCTCCTCTGAAAGGAGGATACAGTACTCACAGCCTGGAAGCTTTATCTCAGCAGGCTCCGCTACAAAAGGAACAACACGAGGAAAACTAAAGACTCAAACCCTCTCTCTTAGAAATCAATGCTCATTTTGTGTTTAGGTTCAAAGAGGTGCAGCCAAACTGAGGCTGGGAAATAGAAAGGACTGAGCAGATAGTGCTTCATGCTTGCATCACAGCCCAAGACTGGATTCAGTAATATTCTGGGGCTTGCTCATCTGTAAAAACAGGCTAAAAGCAGCCTAGCAGCAGTGAGATGAAGGAAAAGCCATCATTTAGGGCAGTGGCAACTCGTTAACCCAAATGACCTGCAGCTCTGGCGAGCGCTGACCCAAGGACTTGCGAATTTACCTCCACTGCCCAATAAACTGTCGCTGCCTGGCTTCTCTAATTAAAATAGTCCTGGATTTGCAGGACCTACCCAGAGAATAAACTGGAATTTATCAGATTAGCTAAGCCAGATCATACGCAGAGCATATAGGCTGGCCAACAGCCTACTTTGGACCAGATTAACCAGCTAAAATAATTGGGGATTTTTGCAAAGTCTGCCCCTAAAGACTGGCATTAAAGAAATGCACCAAAGACTGAGCATATATTGCAGCCCATTTCTTTTTACCCTGTTTAGTTCTTAGCTTGATGTTCTTTGGCAATTGCTGGAAATCAGCTTTTTATCTTTCACTAGCCAGTGAAAAAAATCCTCTCTCTGCAGCTCCTTCAGGTGAGCTGTGCCAGTGGGAACTGGTGGACCTGTGAAAAGGTAGGGAGGATGTATTTAATGTATTCCTACTTCACAACTCTGTTCCCCTTATTCCTGCACTCCAGTCCCTGCATTGTCTGTCAGGTAATGAGGAATGATTACAGGAGAGGTTGTGGACTGATGTTTGAGTGAGAGCAGGGCTGATCTTGTCCTGATCCATTCAGAGATCTTTTTCTCTGGACAAGGATGAGAACGTAAGAAATTCTTGCAGCCTGAAAAGGACAGAACCCAGGTGGCTGCAGAATGCCTTGGGGGCTGTGGGTAAAACAGGGATCTTCACCCTGGTCTCCTCGAGGGAATTGTGGTGCAGTGGCACACCTCCCATCTACCCTCCCCGAGCTGCACACTCAGGAGCCGGCAGTGACATCCTGGCAGATGTGTCTCGGTGCAATATGAGCTCTGCTGCCACTCAGGCAAAACAGGTTTTGCCACCGGAGCCAAAGGACTGCAGCCATGGGGAGGAGCAGGAGGAGGAGCAGAACCAGGAGACACCTGGGAGCTGAATTTCCTGCTCGCTGTTCTCACCCGCCCTCAGCAGCCGCTGCCCACGCCAGCCACAGCAGAGCCATGGGCATCTTGTTCCCCTCTGTGGGTGCAACACCCCCTTGGCGTGTGCCTGGAGCAGGCTTTGGGCATCCTCAGCACTGCTTTGAGCCAGCCAGTTCAGAGGGGAATCAAGCCTGAAAGCTTCTAGGACATTTTTATGAGGCTCCAGCGTCACTGGTTTCAGGTTTTTTCCTTTCCTTTTCCTTCAACATTTACTGGGTTTTTCTTGCCACGCTGAAGCCATATTTAACAAAACATGTGAAACATCCTAGAAACATTGTGTTCTGCTGACTTCAGCTGTGGGATGCACTCACTCATTTCCTTTCTCCTGATCAAGGATCTGTCCAAATAGGGGGGAATAAAGAATGCCAGGTGACAAGTGGGGAAATAAGATGCTGCTGTCCTGAGCCAGTGCCAGTCTGGAGCCTGTGTCCCTGAACAGTGAGGCAATAGAGAAAAGGAGAAGTCACTAAATGACAGAGAAAGATATTCTCCCCCTAGTTTTGACTTTGTCAAGACATCAGGAGGTTTCTGGTTGGCTATAAAAAGAGGAAAAACCCAGCAGCCCACAGGAGAACCACAGCTGCAGGAGAGCTGTGACTAGGCTCAGTCAGTGTCTCTCAATGCCACGTCTCTGCCTGTCCTGGAACTCACTCCTTTCTCTGGACAGTGCTGGTTTGAGCCCCACAGAAGAACATGAAAAATCTCACACCTCTCACCAGCTGAAAGCAAAGTTCCTCTCCCAGGAGTATCCACATCCATCTGAGCTCAAAGCAGCTGGCTTAGTTCAGCCATGGCATTTGCACCCCTTACGGCCACCCAAAATAATTCCACACTTCCAGGCTAAAGTAAGGGAATCTCTTTCTTACTGCTGGTTACAGGGCCTGACCCCAGGACTGCCACGAGACAAAGCAAACCAAATGCTATCTGGGCTGCAAATGAATCTTTACATACCCCAGCCAGGGCAGGCATCTGCTTTTTGGGCAGAGGGACAGCTGCCACAGCAGGAGAGAACAGCTCAGACCCAGCATTCCGTCTTGGCTGCAGTGACCTGGCTCCTCAATTTCCACATGTGAAATTTCTTCTGATGGAAACGGGGGAGCTCCAGGTTCTGCACAGCTGCAGAAATGCAGATCCGAGCAGTTAGGTGACTCTCCAGGGTGTTCAGGGAGCTCACCCAGCTTTAGCTGTGCTCTTACCAAGGAACACTCAGAGGATTTGCTGCAGGATCCAGGGCTGAACCCTGAATTTTTCACTGAAGTTGGCATTTCACCCTCTTTTTCTAGAAGCAATTCCAGAAGCTGACCCAAGACACCCACGTGGGGGATATTATATAACAATGGAGATTGTGTGTGTAGTTTATGTAAAAACACTTAATCTCACAGCTGCTTCCTTCCCCTACACCCTGGGCAAAATTTTTCCTTCCATCTCCCGTTTAAATACCTGGTATTTGATCATTTCACAGGGTTGGCAGAACAAGCACAATGGAGGCAATGTTTGCTCAGATCTATTTTCGTGTGTATGTGTGCGTGTGAATTTTTGGCAGAATCAGTGTTTGCAAGAAGCAGATAAAACTTTTCTGTTGAAGAGCCACGGACAGCCAGGAATTGCTGCCTGCCAGCAAATCTCTGCTTACTGAGGGAGATCATGCCATTGTTGGCCAGGTAGAGGGGCTGGATTTGGGAATCTAGAGAGCTTCCTTGTTAGGCTCTAAATGAAGGGGTTGTTTAGCAATTACTCTTAGACAGTAAATCTCAGTGTATGAACCCACTTCAAGATAAAATCCAAACTTGGTTTTCCCTGCTTGTACAGCACAAGATGCATATGCATCCTGGAAGCTACATAACCCAGTCATATTTTATTCACATCACACTCCAAGGAGCTCACTGACTGGAATTCAATAGAAACTGTTCTCTGTGTGAAAGTAATTTCAGAAAGTAATCTAGTTTATGGAAATGAAAGGCATCAAAACACAAAAAACACTGTTTCTGTACAAGTGCTTTGCTTCAAATATTTGACATGGAAATTTATATAATCCCTCTGGGGCACATGGGTTTCACGAGTGTTAACATCTTTTGAAATGAATTTCACAAATGTTTATTTGGAATACCAGGCATACAAATAATTTAGAATATCAAGGCATCTTGTTGAATCAGTCTTAATGATACAGATCTCAGATGGCTGTGGAGGTTAAAAGGTATGAATTTTAATTGGGTGTGTGGAAGATGTCATTTTCAATCATTGCACTGCATTGCCAAAGCTATCACTTTCCAATTCTAAGCTTCCTGCTACCTCCTCCTCAGCTCCTTCTTTTGCTTAAAGACCAAAATGAAACATTTTTCACGTTTTATTTGTGTGCTGGGCATGTATTAAATATGGAGTTTTGCTGCCTATCTTGGTTTATACAGGACCCCATCACCGTTGTATTGCAACACTTCTCAAGCAATAAAGAGGTTGACTTTTTCCAGACAGATAGTGCTGCATTGTCATTCCAGTTTTATAAAAAGTTAAATGATTGAAGGCAAACAGCATCGAGGAGGCAAAAATGGTTGCCAAGACTGGTCAAAGTCAGATTTTACAGGTGCCTCCTCTCCTCCCTGCTGCCATGGTGGGCCCTGTTTACATTATGGCATAAATCAGAAGTAAAATTGCTTTGCCATTTAAAATTGGTGGTTTCTTAATTAGTAAATCCATATTTACTTCTGGCTCTGGACAACATGATGGATAAGCGTGAAAAGAAAAACCAACTGGGTACCTGTGAAGAGATCTTTGTCTATCCTGTGTGGTGAATGAGCAAGGATCCTGTGGGAAAAGATATCGTGTGATTGGGTAATTAAAAATTATCATAAGCCATAGGCAGTAGGAAGGCAAATTAAGCCTGCAGAGGCAGCGTGAGTTCTGCAAGCTCCTCAGCCACTGAGTGCTCAATATTGCAACTTTATCACTCGTTTTAAGTTTGTTCATAACCCAGATTTGCAATCAGAGAGATTTTATCCGAGATACCGGGGTTTTGTATATTAAAAAAAAAAAAAAAAAAAGGAAATTTGAGAGTGGTTTGTTCACATGGAACAAAGTGTTGGGCTCTTGTTGGCTCACTCACTGGCTACCCTTAGATGTGCTCAATCAACACAGGGAGTTCAGTCAGGCACGTTTTGGGGAAAAAAGTCCCTCTCCCATTCAACAGCCTTGGGCAGACTGTGTCTTCAGAGAAATGAAGCAGCCAAATTTCAACAAACCTCTAAAGAACATGCATTCGACTGATAACTTGGCCAAACATGGGTGGATTTCAAGGAGGGCGTGAAAAGCACTTTGTTCACAGGCAGCACACGGCCAATTTCCTTTCTGCTCCCAAGAGCAATGATAAAAGCTCAGCAAATGGCTCTGAGATTTTTTTTTTTCTCTTTACAAGCCCATTTTATTCCAAGAAATCATCGTTGTTTTCTTTGAAATGTCCATTGTCAGCAGCAGGAGCAAAATGAGTGAGGCAAACATCCAACCCACACAAGAATGAACCACTGGCAGGGAGAAAAACCCATGCTGGTCTTCTGGTAGGACACATTAAAAGTGCCCTGGTGTAGAATTGTCAACTCTGCCTGCACCCAGAGTGATTCTGATTTCAGACACTTTATTTGCTAAGACTGATGGCCTTAAATACTTAACAGCAACTGTTCTGGGTCAGGCAACTGGTGGTCAGACCAATGACTTTGGTCACTGTTTATAGAATCATAGAATCAGAGAGAATCCTTGAATGGTTTGGGTGGAAGGGATGTTAAAGATCATCTCATTCCAACCCCTCTGCCATGGACAGGGATGCCAAGGAGAAGAAAAGGATCAATATGTATTTGTGCTTCCTGCATCTGGCAATCTGTGCCTTTGGGATTTATGGATATGCTGGCCATAAACAAGTGGGATTGAAGGGGACTGACCCCTTGTGAGGCACAAATGTTTCCAGAGCATCCCCGGGAGACACTGCATGGACCCTCTGATGAAAGAGAAACCCATGAGCCTTTGAGCTGGCTCAGGGCACCAACACCTCCACGAGCAGATTGTATTTCCCAAAAACACCTTCGAGAAACTCCCATTTTAGAAGGCGCAGATTGGCCACAAAATTCCCTTTTTCTCTTCCCCTCAGCTTTCTGGTTGTCCCCACGCCGGTGGCTGCAGCCTGGTGGGGCAGATCCCCTCTCCATGGTGTGTGAGCACACACTCCACATTGCCAGCCCCGAAACTCCCCCCTCGTTAGGGCACAGGGCAGGAACACAAAGCCCCGTGTTTTGCTTCAGTCCCTCCCGTGAATAGGCGGAACAAATGATAAGCACGGAAAGAAAGAAGGAAAGCCGTCCAAAGGAGGCATCAGTTTTCCTCCTCATGGGAAAGGTTTTCCAAGCCTTCCCCTTCCCCTCTGCCCTGCTCGGATGGGAATGAATCCTCTGCTGAGCATCAGTTCCCCCCATCCCTCACCTTCCTTTCCCTTCCATTGCACATGTCCTTCATTTCAGCCTTGCAACACACTTGTGGTGAGCAATGACAAGGTGGTTGGGCTGACTTCCAAAACTCCTCCCTTAGCAGAGCAGAGGCAGAAGCATCCCTTGGAAGGGAAATGCTGGCAGGAGATCTTCAATTATTTCCTGAGAAATGCTTGTGAGTTGTGATGTCCTTTCTGTGCTACAAACCACCCCTTACAGGCAGCAGGGCAGGGAGGAGGAGGGCAGTACCTGCCACAGAGCTGCTGGCTGGGCTGGGGAATGAGTTCCAGTTGCAGCTGGAGTGAATAAAAGAATTCCTTTGCTGAAAATGAGGTGGAAACATGGCTGTCCTGCAATGAAATGACTTTGCTGTTCTCCCTCAGGGAAGCAAATCACCTGGTGGTGCTGCTGGTTTTCGGTGAGGTTTGGCTGCATTTGCCATCTGTAATGCATGGAAGATCTGTCTTAAGGACACGCAAAGTTTTGGGGTGAAAAGGGTTCCTGACATGGAGAAGAGATGATGATAGATGATCTGGTCCTGTCTGATCCTGCAGTGGCTGCCAACAGTGTGTCCTTCAGCAGAGCATCACTTTTGTTCCCAGGAATGTCGTTATTTGTTAATATCCAGGGGGAAATAGCTCTGTAGGGGTTCTTGGAGAGGGTTTCACCATTTCAGAGATGAGATCAACCCCAGATTTCCATTGCACACCAACAGCAGCCCCATTTCACAGGTCAGTCCCACTTTGTTCAAGTCTTCAGTGCACTTCATCTACTTGCCTGGCATTGATTGGTGCATAATTTCTACTGGTGGCACTGATTTTACAAATGTCTAAAGAAGAGGGAAACCAGCTCAGAAAGAAATATTTCTTGCTTAGATCATCTCTGTGTCTGTATATAAGATATAAGCCTCTGGGAAAACCCAGAGTCCTGAGGAAACTAGAGGTCTGTAAGATCCCACAAGTGAGTGACTGGGGAGCAGCTGAGAGGAAAACAGAATTAGTTTCTTTCTACAGGGCTGCAGCAGAAAATGAGCATCAAGCAGTTCGAGTTTTCAAATCCAGACTCCTGATCCAGACTTGTGTCATATGCTCCCTTTCTCCAACCAAGTGCCAAGGCGCCAGTTTGTATTATAGAAAGCAGAATAGACTGGCTACTGGAAATACAACATTTAAAATGCTGAAAGTGCTAAAAATTGCCTTTTGCAGTCTATGTGATGTTACTATAGAGACCCAATTCAAGGGAAGGGCTCAAAGGAGTTTCATGTCTGTCGAGGATATGAAAGCAGCGCAGACCACTGAGAGGTCAAGATGGAACATTTGATTATACAAAATCCCACAAGCAGAGTGTGCCAACACTTACAAGGCAGGTATTTCTTCAGCCAGGGCGCACTCACTTCAGCCACATCTGTCAGAAAGTGCCAAAAGCCTGAAAAGCAATGTCAATTGCCATGGTCATCAAAACATGACAGCAGCTCCAGGACTTTCTGGGAAGCACCTCCAGCACCAAAGAGGAAACTAAAACATCCTAAAACCCATTTGAGGACAAGAAGGGCCCCCTTTAATCACCAAGTCCTTCCCGTCACATTCCCCGGCAACCAAGTCATACAATCCCATTTCACAGGCTGAACAAGCCTCAGCTTCAAATGAACTGGAGCATTTGCCCCAGGGCCATTCCCAAATCTCTGTTGTCTGAGAGTCTCAAACTCCCTTCTGATATCCAGCCTGAATATATTCTCCATCAGTTCCCGTCTCTCTGTATTTGCAGCAGCACGGTCCATTAGGGCTCGGCAGCCTCAGCCCTCCCACAGTCAGTGTCTGCACAACCAGCAGCCTTCAGCACACATCAAGCCAGGATAAATCATCCTGGCTGTGCCCATCTCCTCTCTCCATTCCTGCCTGAGTTTAAAACCAGTCCCCTGTTCCTGTTCCCATCAGATGTCCCCAGCCTCAAACCCAGGCATTGCCCCAAAGGAGCTCATGCAAAGATTTATCCCAAAAAGCAGAGAGTGATGCAAGAATGAGTTCATGTCCTTCACTGCAGAGTTGAAGTTGGGGTGGACAGATGTCCACAAAGCCTCCAGTTGCTGGGACAGTTACAACAGCCAAATGCAACCCTGAAGATGTTCATCCTTTGCAGAATATTTCCTCAGCATAGTAATTTCCTCAGCTGGTAATTTTGGGAATCTCTCCTGAGCTGGGCCAGGTGATCGCTGCTGTCATTGCAAATGTTTGGGAAATGAGTTTCACAAGCTGTCTGGATCTGGGTTGCTCACCTGGTAATTGGGACACACATTTTTTTTTTTCTAATAGATCCAAAGCCCCAAATAAGCCAGCTGCGCAGGTCAGCAGGAACTGGAGTTTCTTCTACATTTTTTTTTCTTTTTCTTGCCTTTTCCTCCTCATTTGTTGTCGAATTGGAGGCACTGGTTAGAAATAGCTCCACTGCAGGGTGTGAATGTCCCTCCCTCAGCACTTTCAGGCATGTCCAAAATTGTTCACCAAAGCTGTGTGTGCCCAGGTGTATCCCACCCAGCAATCCCATTCCTCACTTGGGAATAACAGCATAATAAACCTTCCTTTGGCTCAGAGCAGCCAAAGGATGATTAGTCTCCTTTGGTAGACAACACTCTCAGACACATGGTGGGATTGTTGGGGTGTCCTGTGCAGGGCCAGGAGTTGGCTTTGATAATCTTTGTGGGTCCTTTCCAGTTTGGGATATTCCATGATGATGATTGTACCCATCAGGAGGGAGCTGGTCCTCAGGGCTGCATCCTTGGGACAAATCACACAGCAGAAAACCAGGACTCCCCTAGAAATGAAGGGCTTCAAATTGAGAGGGTGGCCAAGAATCAAAATTCCTTCCCAGCCATTGCTTTTATTTCTCTGCTGCTTGAAGAGCCTTTTGGTAGAATTTCAGACCTATTTCAGTATTTGTGTCAGTTTGATCATGCTCATTGTAATCAGTATTTATTTGAATTTGGACAAAGATTGTTGAGAATGGTGGTAAGGGAAGATCACATCTACAGGTTGTTGTCTTGCTGGCAGAAAAATAAGTTTAAAAAAATCTCCAATCAGCGTCAAGTGGATTGCTTGGGAAATAATTTTCGTTCCTAAATGCAATCATCTATATTGGATACAACGTTTATTTGTTAAAAAGAAAATAAAAATGGAGTTGGGGAGCTCTCATGTTTATAAAAAGACTACTTTTCCTGGCATTTATAAATATTAATTTGGAATGCTAGAGAAGAACAATACATAACAATAATGAGAATCACCAAATCCCATCATTTTTGACATTGTCGTATCAACAGCTTAGGGATTAGCAGGTGAACTTTAAACATATTGCTTCCAAATAATAATAATAATAACAGTAATGGTAATAACATCAGAATGTAAAAAAATAAAAATCCCTCACTGCATTATATATTCCTGATGGCTTTCTTCTTCTCATAGCGTTTACAGGATCACTGCTTTGAACGTTTGGATGACATGCTTAAAAAATTAACCTGGAGAAGGGGGAGGTCTTCTTATCTCTCTCCATTCTTGCAAAGCTTTGCTCAGCCCTGTCTTTGTTTCCCACTAACCCCTGACATTGACAGAGTCAAAGGCCTATCAACTAATACCCTAATTTCAGGAGGATTTTATACACACATCTATCTATGCGCATCTGCAAACGTTTTGTGCACGTGGGGATGGTCAGCGCATAAAACGAGGCAGTGTTTGCAAAGATAAAGTTGCACCAGGTGTCAATTTTCACACCTCCCGCTAAATACGCGTGGTGGGAAAAAAAAAAAACGATGCCACAATTTCATTGAAAATCCAAGCTATTGAGATCTAATCGCTGCTTAAACTGTGGCTTTATTCAAATCTGGATCACCAATAGGGCTCAGGATGTAAATGAAGTGCAAAGAGAAATAAAGCAAAGGAAGGAGGGGAAAAAAAGAAATCTATGATAGCCCTTTCCTTCAGCCATTTGATTCCCAAGTCCTTATCAGTCAATTAATGCATACTAAAACTTTAGTGGCAGCCTCAGTTTAACAGCCCTAATAGCTCCAGCGAGTCCCCAGCATTAGCCAAACAAAACACACTTTCAGCTGCCTTAATATGAGACTGAAAAAAGGTCAAAATAGACAGGCTTTACAGAATAAATCCTGAAGATCCATTCTAATTTCCACTCAAGGATCTTTTAAGCAGTTCTTGGATGCTCTTTATGGTACTTTGATCCAAGCATAGTTTCATTAAAACTTTGTGGCTTGGTATTTTTAAACCTGATAGCTTCACTAAACTAGTTCTCAAAATGTTAGCTAAGCCGCTATGCATAAAACTACTTTACTGTCATGGTGTCTTCTAATATCACCTAAGTACAGGCTGTTGCAATTTTGAAAATGAACCTTTTCTACATTCACCAGATCTCGGCTTGGGAATTTCTGCTTTCGCACTTGAAGGCTGTCTCACAGCATAAAGGGAAGGTGCTGCCTTACCCCCTTCCTCTCCCCCTCCTTGAAACCTAAAACTAAAATTAGCTGCTGTACCTTATTTGTTCTGGAAGCAAGTTACACAGTACTTTTATCCACTGTGGTTTCCAATTGCAGGATTAACACTGGATGCTAAAAAAAAAAAAAAAAAAAAAAAAAATTAAATAAATAAAAACCCCCTAACCACTCGAGAAAAATAACAAAACATTAAATGGTGGTTTAAAATCCCTAAAGAACCAGGAAAACAAATGTTACTTCCCACCTTCATAACGTGGCATGTTAATAAATCTGATTTAAGTGCCACAGATAAAAAAAAAAAAACAAAAAACAACTCCAACTATGTCTCCAGAGATTGTCCTTTGCTCCCCTGAAAATAAGGATGGCTGAAAGGTTAGGCGACAATTTTCTTCCTCACGCCTGGTGTTCACAAAAGCCTTGATTTCTCGAGGAGCTTCTGTGGTGAGTTTGCATTACAGTAGTTAAGAGAATTACAGAAAGATGGTTTCAGAAGGGGCTGGGCTGAGTTTTTGAGTGAAAAGACAAACAAAGGATTATTTTAAAAAAGTAATAATAAAACTGAAGAGATTGGATTTGCACAGGCACCCTCCTCCATGTGAGCCAAGGGACAAACTCCCACTGATTTTGATGGGAGCAATGGTCAGTGTTGGGAAACAAACAACACGAAAATTGCAAGATAGCCCCAAAAACATCTCTGGCTGGGAGATTACTGTCATGCATGTTGGACATTTAAGACCATGATGGACAATTAAGGCCAAAACAGGAGCTTACCTGAATAAGGATACATGGAAATACAACTTTTAATATCTGCAGTTACCCCCTGTCCTGGATGGGTACGAATATCACCCTGAAATGGGCTTGATGATGATTTTAAGCACACAGTAGGGACTCTCCAGGGTCTGAGCCCAGGATCTCACCCTCTAACCTCAGCTCTGGCCCCAACACCACCAACATGAGGCAGAAGCATGATCATGAAACCCTTGGGCATACAAAACTATATGGGTTTGGAGCAAAAACGGAGCCCTTCTTGGGACAGGCTTGCTATTGACTATGTTATAGGAAAAGCCACCAGCCCTTGGCTCTCCAATTCTCTCTGATGCTCTCTCCAAAAAAAGTGGAAAAACCAATTTTTGTGAGCAGCCACTGCCCAGTGGATTGGGATAAGACTGTCCCACTTCTCCCTGAGTCCTCATCACCTGGCAGAAATGGTTTGGTTGTTTTCACTGCTTCGCACACCTCGGAGGGGTCAGCAGAGAATCCTGTCAGCTGAAGGGCTGACAAAAGCTCCTGATGTCAGGTATAAAGAATGCCACCTACAGCTTAATGTCTGCACAAACCCCTCCGACTTCGGGCAAACAATGAACGTTTTTGTCTCCTTAATGCCCAGTATGCAATCGAGTGGAAATGCTACTTCCATCCTTAATCTACAAATGAAATTAAAGTTGTTGAAAGACACACGATAAACCGGGATCCTTTGTTTCTTACAGAAGAGGGGGGAAAAAATTGAAACCACGAAATATTTTAGCAGATTTACTAAATTTCCAATTAAATCTGGAATTATGGCCGAGCCTGTATCTCCCTCTCACTCCACCACACACATTTTCTATTTGAATAAAAGTAGGTTAGACACAGCGCTCCCTCCACCCGCCCACCCGAGCAGGAATATTAATGAAGCAGATCCGTCGCCGGCGCGCTGGGCCAGCGGGGATGCTCGGGCATCCCTGGGCCGGAGCGTCTGGGAAGGGCTGGTTTATAGGGGAACAGCCTCGGCTATCCGGAGGGAGCGGGATATGCAAGGCAAGAGCACCCTCTGCCCGCTGGCAGGAGGGTCTGGCTCTGTTCGCATGCCCCCCATCCCTCCCCCTCCTTCCCTGCGCTGAGGAAAGGTCACGGGAAGCAGCTTACACAAGCCAGATGAGGTGGAGACCAAATCAGGACCAAGATTATGTGTCAGGGACTTAGAGACGGCGGCGGAAGGACGGCGAGCAGTGCCAGGGCGTGCTTTCTGCCCGGCTCCAGCCCTTCCTCCCACCCCACAGAGCTCTGGCCGTGTCAGAGGAAGGATAAGGGGCATCCCCTCGCTCAAGGGGTTCCAGTGCGTGTGGCCAAGTTGGCCAGGATTTAGCCAAAAGGGTTTGAGAGGCGTGGATGGGCTTATGGCTCTTGCAATGTGGTCTAGTCCCGTTTGGAATCCAAGGGGAAAGGGATGCAGTGGTTGGCACCCATGGGAGGCACAGTTTTTCTGTCCCCTCATCTGCTTGGGGAAAGGTCCTGGATGCTGCATTTGGGACCATCCCCTCAGTGCTTTGGCTCCATGTCATTTCTGACACCTGTGGGGATGTCACCTCGGAGACACACAAACCCTGGGAATTTGTCCCCTGCCACAGGTCAAACCACAAGGGACAGGCAGACCCACAGGGGTGTGAGCCTGGAGCCTGGACCAAAGAAAGGTGACATCAGCTCTAAGGACAGGGTCACATCTCTGCTGGGCCAGTTTTGGGTCCAGCAAGTGTGTTCTTCCACCTCCAACACCAGCCACACTCTGGAAATGAGGTAAGGGAAGAAGCACAGAGCAGCCTTCCCCCTCCACATCCTCCAGCAATCAGTGCTTTGGGGATGCCTTGATCCAGGATGCTGCATTTGGGATCATCCCCTCTATGTTCGGGCTCCATGGCGTTTCTGACATCTGTGGGGATGTCACCTCAGAGACACACAAACCCTGGGAAGCCCAGGGAGGCTGTCACTGTGCAGCCACAGGAACGTGCCAAACAAGCAGCTGAGTGAGGAATGCATGGGGAAGGATGCACAAAGGTGTGGGCAGACCTCCCCAAGTGGCTTTTGGTGCAGCTTACCCTCACACGCCTTCGGTCCCCTGTAGGTGACACACACTGCTCACAGGCACAGACTTTCATCCTTGCATCCTTGGACATCCTCTGCACCTGCACGGATAGCTGATGGATTTCCTCCAGGACAACGCTGTGACACCACACCTCGATGGAAAGCAATGTGCCATGGTGGGAAATGCTTCTTGTCTGATGGTGAAACCTGAGCTCCAGAGGAGATCACCTGAGCATTTCCAAACGCAGTCCTGAGCTTCTCCTCATCAGCCACTGTGAGCAATCCGGACACACCACTCACTTCTCCTGGGGATCCTGAGCTGAGCTGTGTGGCCACCCCTTGGCTCTGTGCCCCTGGGCAGCTCTCTGCACACCAAACATTCCTCAGAGGGACCAGGGGAAGGTGTGTGTGGCAGGAGGGACTCACAGAAGTTGCCTTGGCCTCACCGCTGACTGCACATCACTTTTGCTCTGCATTAGACAAGGTTTTCTCTCCCTGGACTCTGCATCCCTCCCATCCCACTCACTCCCTGCTCTGGCTGCTCATTGCAGCACTCAGGGACATCACTCTCCTATTTTTTCTATTCTTTAGCACCATCTTGCACAGAAATGGTGGGGTTTTTTTCTGCCAATAAAACAAAATAAAAGAGTGGAAGATCCCTTTCTTTTCCTTGTGTAGCAGCTTTGTCCATGCAAGGTCATCACAAGGCTTTGCTGTGGCACAAGAACACTTGAAAACAAGACCAAGAAATCAGCAATTGCCCTTATTTTCTCCTTTAAAAACAGCTCAATTGGCCCACTGCAACTTATTCCTGCTGTCTCTATTCATATCTTTTCTTCCAGGCAGCTGCCAATTGATGCTGCACATTTGCTTAGAGTGGAATATACCAGTGGGCCTGAGCTCTAAAATGTTGTTTCAGTCATATTTCAATATTTAGCCTCTACACATCTGTGTAAATCCCATTTTTTTCACAGCCTTGTACACCAACAAAGCTAAATGGGGTTATTTCCTTATTTGCTGTGGTCAGAAAATGCAAATTCCAGCTGCAGAAGGTTTTGCCACCTTGTGTGGAGTTTCCCATACTGTGGGTGCCAAATCCTGAGCTGCCCCCTGGGGCTTCCTCCAGCAGGGGCTGAGAGAAGGGGACTCCTACCATTCCATCCCATTGATTCCTCCAGGATCACTGCCTCGGGATGGGATGGATCACCTGGTGATATACTGCTTCCCAGGGAAGACTCTCCTGGAAGATAGAAAAGCTGGGATGAACAGGGGATCGTGCAAGGAGGAATTTGGAGAGCTGCTGCTTCATCTTCACCCTGTGCTGCTCCCAGCCTGGAGAGCAACTCAGGAGCCAGGTCAGGATATATCCATTTTCCAGGAGACATCAGTGAAGCTGAGGAAACAGAGGCAGCTGTAGGAAATTCCAGGGGAACCCGCAGAGATGTGATTTTTTTTTCTACCAAGCATTTCTTTATCATGATTTTATATTTTCAGACTTTACATCTGAAAATTTAGGGGTGAGNATCTGTGGGGATGTCACCTCAGAGACACACAAACCCTGGGAAGCCCAGGGAGGCTGTCACTGTGCAGCCACAGGAACGTGCCAAACAAGCAGCTGAGTGAGGAATGCATGGGGAAGGATGCACAAAGGTGTGGGCAGACCTCCCCAAGTGGCTTTTGGTGCAGCTTACCCTCACACGCCTTCGGTCCCCTGTAGGTGACACACACTGCTCACAGGCACAGACTTTCATCCTTGCATCCTTGGACATCCTCTGCACCTGCACGGATAGCTGATGGATTTCCTCCAGGACAACGCTGTGGCACCACACCTCGATGGAAAGCAATGTGCCATGGTGGGAAATGCTTCTTGTCTGATGGTGAAACCTGAGCTCCAGAGGAGATCACCTGAGCATTTCCAAACGCAGTCCTGAGCTTCTCCTCATCAGCCACTGTGAGCAATCCGGACACACCACTCACTTCTCCTGAGGATCCTGAGCTGAGCTGTGTGGCCACCCCTTGGCTCTGTGCCCCTGGGCAGCTCTCTGCACACCAAACATTCCTCAGAGGGACCAGGGGAAGGTGTGTGTGGCAGGAGGGACTCACAGAAGTTGCCTTGGCCTCACCGCTGACTGCACATCACTTTTGCTCTGCATTAGACAAGGTTTTCTCTCCCTGGACTCTGCATCCCTCCCATCCCACTCACTCCCTGCTCTGGCTGCTCATTGCAGCACTCAGGGACATCACTCTCCTATTTTTTCTATTCTTTAGCACCATCTTGCACAGAAATGGTGGGGTTTTTTTCTGCCAATAAAACAAAATAAAAGAGTGGAAGATCCCTTTCTTTTCCTTGTGTAGCAGCTTTGTCCATGCAAGGTCATCACAAGGCTTTGCTGTGGCACAAGAACACTTGAAAACAAGACCAAGAAATCAGCAATTGCCCTTATTTTCTCCTTTAAAAACAGCTCAATTGGCCCACTGCAACTTATTCCTGCTGTCTCTATTCATATCTTTTCTTCCAGGCAGCTGCCAATTGATGCTGCACATTTGCTTAGAGTGGAATATACCAGTGGGCCTGAGCTCTAAAATGTTGTTTCAGTCATATTTCAATATTTAGCCTCTACACATCTGTGTAAATCCCATTTTTTTCACAGCCTTGTACACCAACAGAGCTAAATGGGGTTATTTCCTTATTTGCTGTGGTCAGAAAATGCAAATTCCAGCTGCAGAAGGTTTTGCCACCTTGTGTGGAGTTTCCCATACTGTGGGTGCCAAATCCTGAGCTGCCCCCTGGGGCTTCCTCCAGCAGGGGCTGAGAGAAGGGGACTCCTACCATTCCATCCCATTGATTCCTCCAGGATCACTGCCTCGGGATGGGATGGATCACCTGGTGATGTACTGCTTCCCAGGGAAGACTCTCCTGGAAGAGAGAAAAGCTGGGATGAACAGGGGATCGTGCAAGGAGGAATTTGGAGAGCTGCTGCTTCATCTTCACCCTGTGCTGCTCCCAGCCTGGAGAGCAACTCAGGAGCCAGGTCAGGATATATCCATTTTCCAGGAGACATCAGTGAAGCTGAGGAAACAGAGGCAGCTGTAGGAAATTCCAGGGGAACCCGCAGAGATGTGATTTTTTTTTCTACCAAGCATTTCTTTATCATGATTTTATATTTTCAGACTTTACATCTGAAAATTTAGGGGTGAGGGGATTCTGTTTGGTTCTTTTTAAACAAAATGTATGACTTCTCATTTTCAACGGTTTCCATTTTAAAATGGTCCTGTAAGGAAGAAACCTCTGAAACCAAAAGGCTCAAATCATGCTCCAAACAAGGCAAATTATTTCACTGCTGGTNATTTTTTTTTCTACCAAGCATTTCTTTATCATGATTTTATATTTTCAGACTCTACATCTGAAAATTTAGGGGTGAGGGGATTCTGTTTGGTTCTTTTTAAACAAAATGTATGACTTCTCATTTTCAACGGTTTCCATTTTAAAATGGTCCTGTAAGGAAGAAACCTCTGAAACCAAAAGGCTCAAATCATGCTCCAAACAAGGCAAATTATTTCACTGCTGGTGAGTGGAACATCACAAAATATGTTTCAACAGCAAAAAAAAAAGTGACCTAGTCTAATCTGAACTGACTTCAAATAATTTCCATAATTCCCAGTGGGAATTCATACTTACCATTGCCATGTGAGGAGTAGAAATATCCACTACCATCAGCCTGCCAGGAGCTTGTGGAGAGCAGCCACCCTGTTCTCACCAACGGAAGCAGACACAAAACCTCCCTGCAATGGGTCCAGTCAATTCCCATGGCTTTTACTCCTCTAAAGGGAAAAGGACCAATCTGCCAGGACTGCTGCACAGTGCCAACACATTGGGTGAAACCCAGGGCAAGAGCAGCCTTCCCTCCTCCTCAGATGCTGCACATCACTTCCAGGGGGAGTTTTGGTTCAGTCAGGTCAGAACAGCAGCACACATTGCTTTCCTGCCTCGTTGGAGTTGGGGGTTTCCACTTCTCACTTCTCACCAGCCTCGAGCTTGGCAGAAAGGGTTGGAGGCCTTTGGGGTCTGAGGGACAGCTCAGTGGTTGTGCAATGGCTTGGGATTGCAAGAGTTAGAATCATGGGATTATTTAGGTTGGAAAAGCCCTCTGAGGTCATTGAGCCCAACCATTCCCCCAGCACTGCCAAGGCCACCACTAACCCATGTCCCCAAGTGCCACATCCACACAGCCTTTAAATCCCTCCAGGGATGGTGACTCCACCCCTTCCCAACTTCCACAGGTTTGTGGAAGCTTCCTGCTCGTAGGGATCTACAATTAGATCCTGGACCCTCCTAGCCTGGACTGGGGAACTCAGTGATCTCTGTCCCTAAAAACAGAGACAACAGAGGTCTGGGACATCTTGCTCCTGCAGGTCTTGTAGGCACTACTCCGGGTTATGTGATTAAACAGCAACACTGAGTTTGCAAAGCTGTCAATCCTTCAACCTTTCATCAGCACTTAATTCACATATATTAAATAAAAAAAA
>VZRM01002154.1:1322-13393 GCA_013397955.1 Grantiella picta | reverse complement strand
TAAATACATCTATATTGTAACCCCAGACAGTCACCAGAGCAGAGATTCCCCTGCCACACTTGGAAGACCCCACACTAGAGCAGGGAGATGCAGCTGGAGGAGGCTGTGATTCCATGAGAAGACCATGCCAGAGGAGGCTCATGGCAGACCAGTGGCAGTGTCGAGAGAAGAGCCCACTGTGAAGCAGGTTTGCTGGCAGGACTTGTGACACCTTGGGGGCCTGTGGGAAGGACACAGGTTGTAGAAGTTCAGAAGGACTGTTTCCCAAGGAAATGACCCCACTCTGGAGCAGGTGAAGAATGGGAGCAGCCCTCCCTGTTAGGCGTCAGGAGCAGGTATGAGGTAGGGAAATTGGGAGTATAGTTGGGCCTAGGAAGAAGGGATGGGTGAGGGGGAAGGTGCTTTAAAAATTTAATTTTGTTTCTTATATACTCCACTCTGATTATATTGGTCATAAACTCAAACTAATTTCCCCAAGGTGAGTCTGTTTTGCCCGTGACAGTAATTGATGAGTGACCTCTTCCTGCCCTTATCTCAACCCATGACCCTTTTGTAATATTTCATCTCCTCTGCCCAGCTGAAGATGGAGGGATAGAGAGGCTTTGGTGGGAACCTGGCATCCAGCTGGGATCAAACCACCACAAATGTGCATGGTTTTCTACTTTAATATTTAACAGCTACACATTTACATTTTTATAAATTCATCATATATACGTCTACAAATTCTACACTCAGGTTTAGATTTAACCACTATTACAAGAAAAATTGCTAACAATCAGATACTTCCATCCTGTATGTGTGCAGCTCGGATATATCATACACTCCTACTTATTTTTTTCTGATCATTGTATGAAAACAACCAGAAGAAATATGATCTTTCAGGAGCTGAGACATGGGGGTGAAAATTGGCCAGTAATAATAAATATGCTTTTCACCTGTAATGATGATATATTTCCTCAGGACTGGAAGACAGCAACATGATGGTATTAGGGGAAATTGTTCTAGAAGATCATATTTTAAAATATATATGGATTAACTGCAGGTTTAAATTATCATTGCTGTCATTGGAGAACCTAGGATGAAAATAGTGCTGGGTTAAAATCAGAGAGACGCACGGGATATGTTATGCCTAAACGGACCAATTTGCACCTAATAAAAGAAATGTGTAGCTACTCACTTCACTGGAGTTACATTTTATTTGCACTTCAGGGGCTTTAAACTCCCTGTGGAGCAACGCATCTGGGAAGCTTCTTGTTAGACAAATGAAGAGGCTTTAATGTTTTGTGGCAGTCATGTTAAGGAAAATACTTTCATTAGCTCTACAGGCAGATTATACATTTCAGGGTTGTTTTGTTTTATATTTTGAAGTATCATAGCTCAGGACTTCCTCTGAGATAAGTTCTGAAAATGCAGATTAAATGCCTTGGATGAAACAGTACAAATGAGAACAATTTGTATCAGTGGAGAAGATTATGAGTATGTCCTCAGGTAAAATGCCTTGTGAATTTATATTTCCTATGGAATTTCTTTCACTGTTCCAGGATAATATTGCTTCATTTACATTACAGTCTGTGCTGTATGTGGAAAGTATGAAATAGGAGTTCTTTCCACCTGCACCACAAACTAGAAATTTTGCTGCTTGTGTTCCTTAGAGCATGAGCCCCTTTTTTTTTAAATTCAATTAGTGGTGACCCAAAAATGGTATTAAGTGTATTAGCCTTTAATAAAGTTGATCTCTCAAGTAATCCCTCCTGCAAAAGTATATTTTCAACCATTTTAATCTTTTCTTTATTTAGAAAACCAGACATTTTGAACAGCCACTGCATATTCTTGAGCCTTGCTAAGCTAAATATGTGGATGACAGCTAAATGCATGGCTGTTGAGAAAACTAAAACTCTTTAGGAATTATTTCAAAAAATGACAAGTGTGTCTTGTTCAAGCATAGAAGTTTGGACTCTTCTCAACATTAACAGCAACAGGCAGCACTTAAGACAAAGTTTAACAGAGGTCAGAGGAAAATGACCACAAGAGTGTAGAAGACAGGAGGACAGGATTCAGATCCTGATCATGCCATTGAAAAGTAGGTGTCTGTATGTAGATCTTTATGTTCCCATTAGTCAGTGAAGCTCTTCTACTCAGTACAGGCAGATGTTAGCCAGTTAGGCAGTCAGCAGTGCCAGCTTCAGATGGAGTTGAATATATCAAACAGTTACCAAAAAATTACCTGATTCCTCCAGAATTTTCTTTTTTTTTTTTGTAAGACATTAAGAGTCTGTTATGTACAGGTCACAAGCTGATGTGGGAAAGCTCCATCTGTATGAGAAAACTGCACTTATCTTTCATATCTCTGATACTGAGGTATGGCACGACCTTGTGTGTCCTTCATTGAACAGTCTTATCCTGCCCAATACAGTGAATACATCTAGACTGACACCAGGAGTGGTTTTTGGTGTCTGCTAGCTTACAAACTATGCCCAGGAATTACTGCTGATTTGATTAAGCCAAAACTGTACCAGGAAAATGAAGATTTTATTCAGATCAAGATCCAGTGATGGGGAACATTCCCCGGTGCTATTTAATTTCCTAGGATGAATTGGGCTACTGAGTGTGATCATTCAGAAAGCCACTAATTTCCAGTAAAAACCAGTCTGAGCCACCTTCGTGTCCGTTTTAGAACACGATGACCACTCTGCAATAGGGTTATCACAACTTTTATCCCTTACACACATTCAGTGGTCTTCTCTGATCCATGTTTCTCAGTGGGCAGAAAATAAACCAGCCTTTGAATGTCATCAAATGTTTAGTGCAAACAAAGTTTTTGGTTGTGTCTCCAGCTGACTGGGAACAGTTGAACGCACTGAGGCTGAATGTTTATATGGCTGTTCATTAGTCACGGTCTGCAAAGCAAGTAAGGCAGCTGGCCATGAATCTGTTACCAAAGGCCTCCTAGGGTAACCCAGATGTTTTTTGTCCTCTGTGCTCAAAACAGGCTATAGACAAGACTCATCACATCACCTCTTACTTGTCAGTGGCAGAGGGAAAGATTGTGGTAGCCAAGTTTGAGCCCTTTTCTTTCCCACCCCCAATGTCCACCCCCAAAAATTTTAAAACTATAGAGGTGGAAAGCCCACAAAGGTTTGCAAATCAATTTGGCCATAAAAACATTCCAAAACATCCAAATAATTTTAGAAAGTGGGAATCTTGTTTAAATAAAATATCATCTAAGGTACAATTTAAAATATTGCTTTCCTAGCTTAAAACAATCCTCATCAGGACAAAGCTGCAGTAACTGAAAACCTGCCTTGAGGCATGTACTGAGATTATTTGTCAAACTGATTTTCCTCAAGATAATCACAGTCCCACAAGAAGAGAACTGCTGACATTTCATTCACATTACAGGCATCTAATATTAATAGCACTAATACAAGTTGCATTTGCTTCACCTGCATTCAGCTGTTCCCAAGCTTTGTTGCACCTCAAGCAACAAACCCATGTATGCACACTATTAATGCCTTAAATCCTTGGGACATGCATGCCAAGAGAATGAAATAGTTTTTCAATTGTGGAGCTTATTTCCAAAAGATTCTGTGACTGTCAAAATTGTCCATGTATTCAAAAAAATAAAATATAATCTTGACAGATATCCATTTATGGATAATAAACATGATGGTCTAGATAAACCTTTGGCTCATAAGGTTCTGAACCAAGTTTAGTATCTGGATTTTAGTACATGTGCCAGTGGAAAGGTCATTCTGGTGCTTTGGTGTTCCCAACAAAAACTACTGGCCTCTGTTGAAGTCAGCCTTCAGAGTGTTGATATCTGATCATATTTACTTTATTCCCTAAACAAAACAGCATTGCCTTTATCCCTTTTCCTCACATTTCTAACAGTTCTGTAATCCCACTAGCACAATAACAAAATTTGATTAAATGGGTATTTATTTGTACATTTTAATATACCAGAATATGTTTACTCATAGTATAGCGATAAGAGGAAAATGTTACATGGAAGAATTCTGAGTCACATCTGAGTTTGTTTTTTAACTTGAAACACAAAAAGTAGCAGTTTTTAAGAACAGTTTTGATGACTTGAATGCTCAGGAAGCTAAAACTGTTCAGCTCACTATACTTGGGAGCAAAGCATCCATGGTGTACCCCAAAGTCATGCACACACTATTTGCTGTCGTTGCCATCAACCAAATGAAAGTTTCTAAAGTACGGCATGTTATAGCAATAACAACAACTGCTTTTGGGGGAGCTCTTCCAAGGTGTCTATGGCGTCTATACAAGATATCTCTGCTTAAGCCCTGAGGAAGAGCTGGTAATTTCTTTATTTTTGTAGCCTTCTAGCAAGACTAATCAAACATCCACTTTTTAAAAAATGTTTCCATACTTATTGAAAATATCACTCAAGTCTTTGTTGTCATTTCATACAATGTGATCAGCTGGAGACTTGAAGAGCTCTCCTGGCACCAGGCCTAACCCCAGGGTTATGTTATTCCACTGCTGATTATGAAAACCCAAAACAAATACGTAAACTGAACAGTTTTTGTCATTGATTTCATTACTGGAATCCCTACTCCAGTCACTCTTGTAAAATAATGAATCATCACCAACTTACTGAAAAGAATACATCCTTTCAGCACCAACATGATTTTCATGGCAGGAGCCTATTCATTCTGAATTGTTATTATAATCTTCCACACATTTTTATCATTATACTCTTTTCCAAAGGTTTTATGTTGAATCCTGCCAACAGTAGTAATGAAAAAAGCTATAAATCTTGTCAAACCCCAGATTTTTATAGTATGTTTGTGACTGATGCCACACTGTTCTGGTGGGGTAAATGTATGGGTTTACCCACTGCTGCTTTTGTCATCAATGGGTAAGTGGGAGGTTGCAGTCACTGGTGAGATGTCTTACAGATGAAAGTCTCACATGTAAAAGTCACACATGCATGTTTTGTATAGCTTGCATAATTTAACTCAATATAAAACAATGTATAAGAAAATCTCACAGTTTTTTTTGTAAAGTCTCAATCTTTTTTTATATGACTTCCTATTTTTCTGCTGTGACCAACCTTCATTCTAAAATATAATTGAGAGAGATTTAGGCATTTAGGGCATAATAACTCCCAAAGAGCCCTAAGAACCTATCAGGCAGAAGTCACTGCTGATGGAGACAAACTGGGTTGATAAAGCCTTTAGAGAATTTTGAAAATGCAATTTTTCTTCTGTTGTTTACTATTATTCTAATCACTTGTCACTTGTTTTGACACTTGAGGTGAAATAGATCTGCATATCACTGCAGTAATCTACATCTGAATGATCAGAGAAATAGGTACTATTCAGGTATTTTTTATTTATTTTTGATCTCTACTATAAAATGCCATTAATTAAACCTTACAAATCATACAAACCTTTTTATTTTTTTTTAAATTTTTTTAAATTATAAGGAGAAATAAGAGTGACCAGGTCAGATATAGTTGACTAAAACTTTTAGCCTTACCTTCCGCAACACTTTTGAACTATGCAGTCATATTCAATAGCCCTTGGAAATTTTCATCAGAAAAATAATTTGAAAAAACGTCATAATGCAGAGATGAAGGATGAGACCAAGGTTAGAAGAAAAGTCACTAACATGAATGAAAAGGGAAGGTCAAACCAAGAATCCTGCACAAGGAATCTGCTGGCAATCCCACCCCTATAAAATGGGATTGTCAAATATTCTGTTCAAATCAAGATACCCAGAACTACTGAGGGCTAGGCACTGCAGGATATATAAATTAAAGAGTGTGAGAAGCTGTTTCATCTAACATCCAACTCCAAAACCAGGAGGTCAATTCCAGGTTGACCGAGCACTTGAATTTTCATTTTATAGCTACATGGTGATTTTCCAGAGGTGGGGAAGGGAGGTATACATAATAACTTGAAACATACTCCAGTCATATTTAGAGCTTGCAGAGAGGAAATTGGTACAAAGCTTTTAAGTAGTATTCTATCACCTGACACAGGATATTATTTTCAAAAATATAGTGCTCATGATTTACAGTCTTCAGCCTTCAAAACAATTATAACACAAAACTTGGGCAAGTGAGTTTAAATTCTGAAATTTCTATAGCTACAAAATCTGCTGAGGAGACTAGAAGAGACTCTGCAGTTTAAATACAGCTAGCTCAGTTCTCTTAACGACATTGAGTCATGTTTGACCATGGAAATATCGACACTACACAGAAAATATTATGAATGCCCAGATCATGGCAAATTACAACACACACAAATGCGCCATCCTTCAAATGCACACGTTACAGGAGAAGTCTTAGTCTACAGGAATGTACTGTAATTCTTTCATGAACTCCATTTCATAAAACAACATTATTGTAGCACCGACTTGCAATGTGCTGCAGTTTCATACATCCTCTAGCTATTAGAAAGCAATACATTTTACACTGCTTACAATAATTTTCTGTCATTTCAGCCAACTTAATTCCAACACAGGAAAAGAGTTGTCTACAAGTTTGACCTAATTTTTCAAGTTTGTGCATGGTTATGTGTGAAAATCCTGTTTTTTGTGGAAAGCTATGTCTGAAGAATTTTATGGTTATTTAGGAAAAAAAGAGTCCTGGATTGTCACCAAAAGGTTTAGATTAAGTGCAAGACAGAAGTAAGCTGACTCATATTTTGTAGACTTAACTAGGCCCCTGCCTAAATGGCTTTACCAGAACATGAGATCAATCCTTGGAGGCATATGGAAGCAAATCTGCATTGATGCTGAAATCCAACACCCCTGACATTTGCAATTCTGAAATACACTGCCTTCCTCTCCTCCTATGACCGTACATGCTTATGGCATTTAAACCAGGTACTAGAAACCACACAAAGTCTGGTGGAAACCCCTCTCACAGCTGCCAATAAGCTATAAGCAACAAAAAAAGTGATAATATAGTCCTGTGGAACATGTAGGTAGCACTACTAGCACAGCCATGCTCATGCTGGGCTCTAAGCCAGAGGTCCTGGGAGATATATATATATAGATATATAGATATATATAGTTATATATAGATGTATATTCCACCATGCATCCAGGCACAGTGTGCTTGGAGCTAGTTCAGGTACTGCTTTCCCACAGGTTTGTGTTACATCCTGGCCTTTTCCACAGTTACCAAATGTAGACAAGATGAACACCTCAGTGCTCAGGTCCTACAGTACCTGCACGTGAATGACGGAATATTTTTCATCACTGGGACAAATTTCATCCAGGCACATTGTACGTTCTTAGTACCTATTGTTATCAACCTGTTGTTTCAGGAGTGCTGAAAGCAGCTTACCTGCCCAAAAATGGCAGTGACACAAATAACTATGGCAGATGAAAGAAGTGTAAGGGAGTCCTAGGGGCAACTTCAGATGCTAGGACAGGAAATACTTAAACACCAAAGTCAAATCAGCCACTGAAGAGCTGATATATCAGGAGGATTTGCCTAAAATACAGGTAGGGGAGAAAGAAAGTGCTTCTCTCAAGTTCTCGGCTAAATGTTCTCAAGTGATATAGGTCTACCTCTCTTCCACAGAATTTCTCAGGAATCTCCTCTTACTGTTTTCTAGATACTTTATGAAGAATATTGATGCATTATTTGGGGGTAAAAGCAAGCTACAAGGATTAGGCACTGCAATATAGAGCAGATTGATCCCCAAGGACTTTTACTATCCTTAACTGCATCTGAACTACCATTGCTAGGATCAGCAGGGAAGGCCAAAATCTTGAGACAAACCAATAAATCATCAAACGTATTTCCTGTTTGCTTGCTTTTCCCCCCTCCAACCGCTATTGTCTTTTTCAGGTCTGAGCCATACCTGCTCTTCATCAAATTTTCAAAGTCATATTAAAATCTGATTATATTTAAATAGTTTTCTGAGTCAGAAAACTATTTGCATGCAGAACGACATAGTGAAAATCTGAAGTAGCTGCACTAATTTCCAACTTTTCCCACACTGCTGACCTTTTTGGTGCCTGGAAAAGAAACCCAGGAAAGCTCCTAGGATTAGCTCTTATTTGAATCCAGAAGAAAAAAAAAAGAAATCATGTTTTGTATTACTTGTTCTGTATCATTAAGATAATTAGATAAATCCACCAGAGGATAAGGAAACAGCCTGTCCAGCCTGTGAAATTTAAAACTTTGTTCTTAGAAAGGAACAGCTTATTTCTGTGCTGAAGAATAAGAAACTATAAAAATTAGTTGCATACTTCTTCACAAATGTAGATGCTGTTTTCCAAATTTTGTCTCTCACAGAAGCTGTGGCCACAGAACCAATGAATTGGTAACTTGTGAAAGGCTGGGACATGTCCAGGGAGGACATCTGAACCTAGGAGCTTAGAAGCCTTCATGATACTCATAATTTACATAGGTCAAAGACTGCACCCAGTGCGCATATGAGCCCAAGTAGTTGAAACCCACAATATAAACAAAATCAAGGTTTTCCATTTGGAGGCTTCCTGAAGATTTTTTTAAAAAGTGGAGATGGACAGGGATAGAAAAGAGACTTCTAGGTAGTGGAATGAGGAAGTGCAGCAGTGCAAAACCCTCGGGCAGCCCCCTCCTGCTGCAGGGGGGAGGGCTGCCCAAAAGCTGGAACACGCAGGTCTCTCCGTGGCCACGAGCTGGGGGGCTGATCAGACTCGGTCCTCACAGAAGTATCGCAAGTTTAGAAAGGCAGCTATCTCGTTCCAGGTCTCCATGGTGTCTTTATTTAGGATAACAGAGGGAAAGGTTGGGGGACTGTGGAGGGGAGAGGGAAGATGAGGGAGGAAGTGAGTTCCATTGAAACCGGAACAAAAGAGAGATCCTTCCAGCTCCTGCTGGGGTTTTTATCCCTGGGGTTGGGAGGCAGTCCTGACTCACATCATCCAGTCAGGGGGGCGGGGTCAGGGGAGGAAAGAATGCATCACCACAAGGAAGAGATGGGGAATTAGGTGAAGTCAGGTGTGGAAGTAGGAGTAGCAGAGGGTCCTTAGACACCTGTGAAAAAGTCAGGTAACCTGAGACTACTGCTCCATTTCTCTCTTGTTTTTTCCTAGAATCTGACTCTGGAATACCTATGCCAACTAGATGGCAGTACCTTTTGAAGTCACAGTGACATCATAATTTATGTTAGGAGAGCTCTCTGGAAATCATCTGATCCAATCACCATTCAAAGCAGGGTGGAATTCCAAGTCAGGCACAGATGCAGTGGTGAACCATGTTGCTCAGGGACAAATTCAGATCACTTTTCTGGAGATTTCCCATTCTATCCTCACAACCAGTCCTGCAGAGAACACTATAAGCTCATCTGCCTCCTAGACTGTAGCCCTTCCAGCTGTGAGCACCTTTCTCATAGCATAAAAGTAACCTCTTTCAGTCTGGACACCTTGCCCTTTATCCTACCACTGCATGTCCTAGGTGAAAAATACATAATTGTCTAAAAATCCTCTAGGTAAAAAAATAGAGTAGAATAAAACCTATGCATTGCTTATATCAATACTGAAAAATTCAGAGAAACAGAAGGTGCAAGCTTTAAAAAAGACATGTTTGAGAGAACA
Organism: Grantiella picta; assembly: GCA_013397955.1. Classification (NCBI taxonomy): domain Eukaryota; kingdom Metazoa; phylum Chordata; class Aves; order Passeriformes; family Meliphagidae; genus Grantiella; species Grantiella picta. Next base: position 3,820 of record VZRM01002154.1, on the reverse strand, counting down.
CAAGCCCCTGAATCTCCCTGTGATGATTCCCATATGCTTGGCCAATACAGCCCTGCAAACCATTTCTGTTAAAATGTAGACAGAAAATATTCTACGTGATAAGATGTAACTGCCTGGTTTCTACAAATACTTGACTAGTACCTCTATACTACTACCTAATTAGGCTAATTAGCATCTGCACTTATAACAATAATTATATTCTGAGGAATAGCAATTTTCCAATCGACGTTATAAAACTGAGCTGACATCTAAAGGTTGTTGTGCCATGGGGACAACATTTTATTAATGCATTGGGCCTGGAATGAGACCAGGCTGAAAATTTTTATGATTTATAAATAATTCTTTGTTTATTTGAGTGAAACTATTGAAAAATTAAGTTACCATAGTACATGGTAAACAGGGAAGGTAGAGGCTTTGCTTGTGTCTGAATATATACGTTATTCTATGGGAGGCTTTTGTTTTGGATATTTTTCTACTTTCCAAAAATAAGAGAAGCCTTCAAATCCAATAAAAAACCATTCTGTAGTAAACAGGTTTTTTAAAAATATTGTTTTTTAAAATTTATTTTTAAAACTTAGTATTTGAAACTAGAGACCTACTAATCTCCCTAGCCTGAATGTATTTATTGAATCAGTAGCCTGAACACTTCAAGGCCAAAGTTTACTCATCACTTACTCAATGCAGAATTCAGGTCCTCTGACCCAGATGTCAAAAAGAGAAACCAATAAAACTTGCACTACTCGAAACAGACAAATCATGAACAGGAGAACCATTCTCTGCCTGTTTAAGAATAAGTCTCTTAAATATCTGAGGAGAAGGAAATACTGCATGAGTAACAGAAGTTTAAAAGAATTTCCTGGCTACTGTTTATACAACAAATATAAAAATAATAGGTTATATTTTAACAAGCAAAATGTGAGACAGCCTGACATATGGTGATGATGTTAAAGCCTGGACCTCCAATCCCAGAACTGTGGAAGGGAAACCCTGAAACTGGAGTGTCTTTTTTATTCTTCCAACTCTAATAATTTACTTCTAAAGTTCGTGAAGACCAGTGATTGTTTGCATGAGTAGAAGTCTCCAAAGGCCTTACTTTCCATGCTGCAGTCTCACAATGTCTTTTGCAGGCTTGGTCTGGAAATTTGCAACACCCTGTTCTTCCATGGTTTCATTGCTAACAATGTGGTTTACTGATGAACAGCTCTAAGTGTCTGACAATTTGGAGAAGGATTGTGCGTGCCATTTGCTCTGAATAAAAGCTATCTCTGTGCTACCTGCTTCTTTGCTGACTCTATATCTTTTTAAAATACTGTTGACAACTTTAGAGAGTGGTGCTTTTGGAAAGTCTGGAGCAGTTGACAGGCTGGATGAGCAGTACACATTTCTTTTTCAGAAAGTATAATTTGCAGGAAATGGCCTAAAATTTCCAAAATGACTAGAGAGATTTTTAGTGCTTTTTTATTCTTTCTTTTATTACTTTCTTTTTCTTCTACTTATCTTTTTTCTTTTTTCTCTCTCTTTTTCTTTTCTTTATTTTTCCATTTTTTGATCTGTCCATCCTGTGAAATTCAAAATTTTAGTTCTTAGTGTCCTATGTTACAATATAGATGTATTTAGCATTCTATTACCACCAGCTGTGGGACATTAGCTGCTATCTCCTGCTATGACTCACCCCTGATAACAGACAATGAGCCATCAAGAAACCACTGTATGACTCACGGACTTATTCTATTGTGAAATGTTCCACCCAGGAGGGAGGAGCCAAGAATTCCCACCTGGATATAACCTAGCCTTGGAACTGCCCGAATCAGCCCTGTCTTCTGGATTCCCAGAGGACAAGAGCTGCCTCTGGATCTTCAGGTGGAGACCAGACCATCCATAGAATCACTGCTTCAACTGAACTACTTCATTTGGACTGCTACCACCACCCTGCAGCACTCAACTGCGTCGGGAAGGGCATGGACAAGAAGAAAGCAGCCAACCACCTCAAACCCTTCCTGGATGATTCTACACTACGATTTGTAGACAAGCTCTTTGAGGCAGTGGAAGAAGGACGAAGCTCCCGGCACTCCAAATCCAGCAGTGACTGGAACAGGAAGTGGGAGCTAAAGGATGTGTTTGGTGATGACTCTGAGGTGTCCAAAGAATCTTCTGGCATCAAGAAGCGGCACATCCCACAGTTCAAGGAGGTTAAGGATGAGCCTGAAGTCATTCCAGGCCCACCGTCAGAGAGCTCAGGGATGCTGACTAAACTCCAGATCAAACAGATGATGGAGGCAGCTATCTGGCAGATCGAAGAGAGGAAAAAGCAGCTGAGTTTCATCAGTCCTCCAACGCCACAGCCCAAAATTTCTTCTTCATCCCAATCGGAAGGGCTCCCCATTGGCAATACGATTCAGCCCTTGATGGGGTCCCGGACCCCAAGCTCAGTTCGAGATCGGGTTAGCTGCTCAGTCAGAGCCCCACCGGGGCAGCCCGCTCTTGGGGACGGGCGAGGC
>VZRM01002151.1:0-10605 GCA_013397955.1 Grantiella picta | reverse complement strand
TGGCAGTCATCACACCTGCCCTGGTTTNGCAGTCATCACACCTGCCCTGGTTTGCCGGGAGCTCAACAGTGCCCCTGCTGCTTTCGACCGTAATTACACCACGCAGGAAAGTGCTCAGCAGCTCAAAAAAACACCTGCTTGTAGCAGTGTGTCTGCAGAGATGATTGGCACTGCATATCTCCCTTCCCCTATCCCATATTGAGTTAAAAACTAGGAAGTTCTTCTTTGTTCCCTGTAGCTGAGTTTCACCATTGGGTTTCAAAATCTTGTACCTTCCCTCCTCGCGTCCCCATTCCCTTGCGTCCCTGTCAATCGTGCGCCTATTGGCTCTCCTGTGTAAACCCCTCCCATCCTGCACCCCCTCTTAACCCCATGCATGGTTCTGTTCGGGGCTCTCCGCGCTCCTGAATCCAGCCGCTTCCTCGCCCATGTTCCTTCCCCATTCCATCTACCTTCTCCACCCCGCCATTCCTATCAATAAACTCTGGATTCCGAGAACTGAGAGACTGCATCTCTTTCATAATCGCCTTGTCTCCTTTTGGCCTCCGTCCCCGAGGCACTCTGTGCCTGCACCCGCGGGACTCACTGCAGCGCCTGGTCCGGCTTGGGAGGTCACGGCAGCTTGCCCTCTTCAGTGTGGCTTCCAGGGCTTGCCACCTGACGCAGAGAGGGAAGTCACGTCTGCTATTGGTTTTCTGGTTCAATTTTTGTTTTTATTCTTGTCAGTGCTTGTTTACCCTGCTATAGATACTAGTAAAGAACTGTTATTCCTTTTCCCATACCTCTGCCTGAAAGCCCTTGATTTAAAAATTAAAATAATTCGGAGGGAAGGGAGATCACATTCTCTGTTCTAAGGGAGGGTTCCACCTCTCTTAGCAGACACCTGTCTTTTAAACCAAGACAGCCTTACTATCTCTTGAACCTAAAACTGAAGCTCTCAAGGGTAGGTGCCCTCTAGGAGTTGAGTTTATTTCTAAATATACACACACTAAGACTGAACTGACTGAAAATGTTGTTTATCCATGTGAAACAATGAGGGAGAAAAGATTGCTTCTCATATGGATTGGGATCATTCTAACAATTTGTTTTCTGTGTGGGTGGAAAAATCTATCTGCCCAGCCAGTTTTAATTCCCACATCACCTAGGAGAGTTGAGGTTTGGGAAGGCCTGGTCAGAAATGGGAGCAGAGGGCAAGAAAAACACTGATTGTATCCAATACTACGATTGTTTCCCTGTGCATGGATGTGGATGATTGGTTTATAAGGCATATCAGAGGGAAGATAAATCAATAAAAGCTGTTCTCACAAGTTTGAAATGTAACAAGTCCTGAGAGAAAGCAGGTTTTGTCTTAAAATTTTTTCCCTAACCAAAATTCAGTGGAAATTTTCAAGAGACTTTTTTGGTTTTTCTAGCTTATGACAAAAATTTGGGGATTTAAAATTCCTTATTGTTCTAGACATGACTTTCAAAATTGGCTGTTTATTTTGACTGAAAAAAATTTGATGTGCCTTCAGGGTAACGGTTAAGAAATTATGAATTCCTGTGTTGTAAAGGTACAGATTTTTATTGCTGTGATATTGATGTCAGATAATTTGATGACTGGTCCTTCCACAGGATAGAAAATCATAGCTTTGGAATGAATTTCCTTTAGTATCTGTCAAATGCCAATTAAAATGTTTTCATTAATGCAGTAATATCTCTGTATTACTGTAAACTGTATTGTCTGGTACTGATAAACTTAATTAAACATGTTCATTAACTGGAAGTCTGAGGGACTGCTGATGAGAAAAGTATTTGATGAGCTGTCCTTCGAGTGAATCAGTATTATTCCATTGGCAAAAAATGTCTTGAATCAGTAATTTGGGCTAACTTGTTTTCTTGAGGACAAACCCCCACTCTCCAATATTATTTATTTTCGTTTAAATGTCTCTTTTTTAAAGAAGAAATAGCTGAAGAATGAGGATGAGGAAAGAGGATTTTCTAAGACTGCCTTATGCAAGAAAATCAGTATCTTGGAAAAAGGAAGTCTATGCATCTTGTTTTCAGGAAAAGTACTTTCAATGTATGTTAGATGGGTAATAGTACAAGTACCTGGCATAATATCTTGGACAGGTCACTTAATTAATTGAAAACAACCATAGCATTTTTGTTTTCTTCCTTTTTATCCCAGATGAAGATCAAGTCTCTTGACCTTGCTAAATGGTTAAAAATATATGTTTGCAAAACAGCAATGCTTTACATTTTTTTTTGAAAACAGAAGTTATAAGTCATATCAGCATCAGGATGAAAAGTACCCTATTCAGCCTTGTTGATTAAAAAACAAATTCACTAGATTCCAAGATAAGAGATGAATCCTTGAAGCATCTGGTTACCCATAGAAAAATAATGTCCTGTGGCTCAACTCCTTTGATTTTCAAATATGCAGCCAGGTAAAAAACAGACCAAAATTTACTTTCATTGGCTTCACTGCTCTTGATGTTCTGATTGTAACACTTCATATACATTCTTTTAAATATTTTATCTACCCTATTTAAAATCTGGCCTTGGGGTTGGATGCATACAAGTTGAAAGTCACTTCCATTTATGATACATAGAACAGCTCTGGTCAACGTATCTATGTATTTAGATCTATTAGAGAGTCTAAATAAAAACTCTATAGACAAGTGAGGAAGAGCATAGAAGATGAAGGGTTAAGTGATAATGTGTGCAGAAGCTGAGCTCAAAATTTGAGCTCTTATAAATTGCAAAAACTACTAACCCCAAGGTGTTTTAAGACTTGAAAGCTAATAATTCTTTACACAATGTTACCATTAGTTACCTGGGTAGGTTGTATTAAAGCTGAGACTTAACTGAACTTTGCATTTTATAGGTGCAAGTTTAATTAAATTGCATGTTTTATCTGTAGTAATAAAATATTAGACACATCTGAGTTAACAGATGGTTTTACAGTTTGAAGGTCTGAACCATCTCCATCATCTCCTTGCAGGGCTGTTTGGTATATGAGCCATAACATCCATTTGTGGAAAGTGTTATCCTCTGAACCTTCTCATTTGCAGCTAGAAAGCTGTCCTGCTCATCATGCTGGTGTTGTATTAAACAAATAAATAGAACAGCTTCCTGTTTTGGAATGAAGTGAACCTATGAACTCAAAAGAAAATTCTCCTAATCATCAGGGAGCATTTAGTTTTGCATGTGATTTAAGTTTAAAAGCACCAGAACAGGATAGTACTACAAAAATGAATTCAAGCCATGCTGAAGGACAGGCAACAGTTTCCTGCTGATGTCGGAGGACAGAGGAGGACACTTTTGCATAAGGCAGCATTACATGATAAACCGTTATAAACCACCTGCACTGTTCTCACAGTGGTTGTTTGTAGTCTTTGTTGACAGTGAATGATCTTTCACATTTCTCCCTACTACAACAGGCTAGTAAGTGCTTGATTTCAGGTACAACCCCGGAAAGGGCATGATTCAGTATGTCCTGTATGTCCTACTGCTTCGATTTGTCTACAAAGGAACTGAACTTGCTTGATGTGTACTTTTAAACTATGATTTTCAAACTGAATGTTCAGAACTTTAGAAGGAAAACTGATGACCCAGTTGGTCACTTCTCATCATAGCGCAGCATCTGAACCTTACTCTTTTTAAAAATTAAAAAAGCTTCAATCTAGCTCCCACACAAACCAGTGCAGAAACCCCTCTGCAGGTTGGCTAATGAGGTTGTCACCATTTGGCTAAAGGATTTTGCCAAAACATCTGGATTCAGCTCTGCAAGCATTCCAGTGGCATTGCTGTATTTAAGAGGAAGAGGCTGAGGAGTAGTGTGCAGTATCACTGTTGTGCTTGTCCCACACACTGGGGGAGCTTGAGCTGGCAGACATCTGCCAGACCATGTCTACCAGTCCTTTGGTTGCAGCTCATGCACAGGAAAAGTTTTAAATTCTCCAAGAAAGGCTTAAAACCAAAGCATCCTCTGGCTCATGGTTATATTATGTGGATGCCAGTGCTATACCTGTCCAGGCTGCATGGCAGAGAGGTGGGATGAACCAAGACATCTCAATGTTTAGAAATGGCTGGAGTTTGGCCTTGTTTTGTTGTGCATAGACAAGTCAGCGCTTCAGAGCAGATTCAGCTCACTGTCCGTCCATTCTGGCAGATAACTGTGATGCATCTCCCAACCTCTGGCAACAGGAACTCTATGAAACCTTCAAGGTAGAATCGTATATAGTGACTTAGCCAAACTTGAGTGAATTAGGAATGATTTCAATCTGTAAATAATGGTATTTTCTCTTTGTGCTGAACAGGTAAGAGCAGAGAGGGTGCACAGCCTTTGTGGTCACTTCAGATGGTACTGTTCTGGGGTTTGGCATCACCCCTAGGACTCTGCCTACTCTTTACCTGTCCAATGCATGTTTCTCTAGGAACTGTCCCAAAACTTAGATCTGTAATTCTTCCTTGGGACAGAAGTGGTATAAATACTGCTGTGATGGGCATTTCTATGAAAAAAACCCCAAACTATTGCCCTGTGGTAGACAAAGAGTTTAGTATTTGCCTGAAGAGGAAAAATATTCAATGTCCAAGAGAGAGGTGGCAGCCAGCTTGTTTTTAATGGTTTGAGGTTTGGAACTTTTTATTGGTACCTTTTTTTTTTTTTTTTTTTTTTTTTTTGGTGGACCTCTGTACCAAAATAGCAGTATTCTACCATTGAAGCAATATATGATTTTGGGAAAATAATTTTAAAAAATCTCTTGGCATTTTACCTATTGACTAGTTATTTCTAGACACCTATTCCCACCTGGTGTTTTGTAAACTACAGATTTAAAGCACTCCAAGTAGTCCACACTAGGAAGACACTTCTCCTCCTATTCTGTTGTTCCTATCTTCTGTCTTCAGTGTGCCTGATGTGAGTCATTCCTGTCATTTCTACACTTCCTGACTACCAGCAGTTTAGGGTGAAACTAGGTTTTTTCCCTCTCAGCTGATATTTTCTTTGGGATTAAAGAACAGGGAAAATGTTTTAAAGTAAATTTAGTGTTTCAAAAGGTTGTCAAAATAATGCAGGAGCTTCTTTTCTCAGTGAAATGTGAAAAGACACAAATTTAATTATTTTCTGCCAGGACTCTTCCACCGTGACCTCAAACGAAAGCCTTAATAATTAAGACGGCATTTCACTTTATATAGCAACCAGATTTGCCCACCCAACCTTTTCCTTGTCTTTTGCCTTCCAGTTTTCAATCCTGCTGTTACTTTTTTTTTATTTCTTACTCATTTCTTTCTCCTGCCTCCCTCAACATACCTTTCCTACTGCATTTCAGCCTTCATCTCAATTTCTCAACTTCCTTCTGATTTCTACTCACTTCTAATTATTTTCTATCTTACTAGTGTGCCAAGGATCTAAATTACATGCAAAGAGAAAGCAAACATCTCATTGTATTGTAGAACCACACTGTCCTTGACAGCTACTGCCAAAACCCACCAATACGTCTCATCATAGATCATAGAATCACAGAATGGTTTGGGTTGGAAGGAATATTAAAGACCATTAAGTTTCAAGCCCCTGCCATAGGCAGGGACACCTTCCACTAGACCAGGTTGCTTCAAGCCCCATCCAACCTAGCATTGAATACTTACAGGGACAGGACATCCACAACTTAGCATCCATCTAAAAGAAACTACGTTTGCTATACCTGATAAATCTAAGTCCTCTACAAGCCAGTTAAGTAATGCATAGTGCTATTTCAGAGCAGCCCTTCTTTCAGTAAGCAGTACTTGCATGGCTATTTCTTTCTCCCTTCCCATTTTAGCATATATCCATTTCTTAGAGAAGCAAGATGGGAGGCGCTCTTTTTTTCCTTAAGACATTATTTATATGCTCAAGTTGGGTTTTTTTTATTTGAGTCATTTCTTGTGGATGCAGAAAATCAATAACCGCCTTAAAAAAAAGCATGCCAGAACCTGACAGAGTAAAAGGCATCCCTACCATTCATATGCCTCCAATAGATTCCACAACTCTATTGCCATCCCTTGTAACCTTAAAAAAAAAAAAAATTGAGAGAGAGAAAATTAAGAGAAAGACCGAAATCCTGAGATTCTTACTGTGAATGCAGGATTTCTGATGTACTTTGAATTCAACAATTCATTAAGTGTACCATTCTGGTCCTGGAACATAATAATTATAAAACATTAACATCCTCTAGAAGTATTTAACATGCACTGACAGGAACAATGAAATATACCCATTTTTAGAATACCCTAAAAGATAATTTTCCACTTCAACATTTGGCCACAGCAAAGTTTATAGTACAGGTGGTGCTTCTTCAGATAAGGATTTGCCAAAGAGACAAAGATCTATGACCAGACCAGACAAAGGAACTTCCACCCTCAACTTCCACTTGTCAGGACAGGAACTTAAAAGTTTTCAGCTGGATTTTGAATTGATGCTGAATGCTCTGCAGATCATTCCACTCATGCTGCTGCTCTGAATACATCCAATAACTTGATAAGCTACGCAACTTAAAATATTCTAATCAGAAGAGAGTTCCTTATAAATTTTTTTAAAATGCTTTGTTTGTTTTATTAGCTGCAAGACCTTGGGAGACATTTATTAAAACAGCTGTATTTTTACAAGCTTGGGAAAGAGAAAGGGCATTTAACTACCTCTCCTCCTGCACTCAGTCTTACTGAGCCCAGCAAAGCTCACTATTTCATTGCTCAGAGATAGTATTGCGTTCTGCTATTGGGCATTATGAGGGATTCTTTGAAATGGATGCCTGGGGAGAAATTAGACACAAGCGAGGTCAATATTATATCTGTGAATCGTTTATTGATGCAGAAAAATAAGTGGCCGTACTACAGGAGGACAGAAAAACCAGCAGTGAGAGAAGGAAAAGCAGAAAAGAATCAGAGAAAGAGAGAGGGGGACGGGGCATTACCACTGGGGCTTTGTGGTGTGCCATCGGTGTTCAATTGGCAAGTGGCTTGTGTGCACTGTGAGCCTGGGGGGTCTGCGCAGCTTTCAAAAGAAGAGGTTCGAATTCAACGGTCAGCAGGCAGCGCGTCTCCTGCGTCAATGAGCGACGGGACGCTTGATGAGTCAGAGCTCCAGCAGGAGATGTGGCAGGAAAGGTGGTAGAGCTGCGGGTGAGATCGTGGCAGAATCACGGCAGGCTGCTGCGGGATCACAGGACAGCGGCGGTGGCAGGAACAGCGGGATAGGAGAGTGGGGCCGTGGACAGGGACAGTGCAGCAGGAGCAAAAGCTGGGCTAGGAGGGTTGGTGAAAACAGATGTTATAAATGAAATCACAGAGTTGGCTTTCGTAAAGGGTTATGAGGTTTTTGGTATGGTTATTTGTTAATATGTTATGTCTAATTTTTAAGTGTTATGGTTAAGACAGAAGAGGGCTGGGCAGGTAGCCAATCCATCAGAAGAAGACAAAGAGCCAATCGGAATACTTGAAGGAGGAGGGGTTAGGGGGGTTGTAAAAACTGTATCCCCTAGCCCAAGGGGGTGCCTCTGGCTATCCCCCATCGGTGGCTAAGCACCCAGCGCTGCACTTCACTTTGTGTAACGGTAGACAGCTATTCTAAGCCTCTTATTGTTATCTGTACTCTGAAATTGAGTGAATAAACTCTTTCAAAATTTAAGTAGTGAGAGGACGTTTCTCACAATTGGGGGCTTTGTTCAGGAGAAGCCTCAAGTTCGGCGGTCCCGAAGGACATCGGAGGAGGGGCGCCCCACCATTCTTTTCGGTGGCTCCGAGGATATCCTTCGGAATCGCGGACTGTTGCGGGCTGATTCCCAAAGAACGAGAAGAGGCTTCACAAAGCAAACTCAAACAACAGCCGTGGATAGTAGGGAAGGGTACCCAGGCTCCTGCCATGCGGAGTGCGTGGCCCACGACTCATGCACAAACCCACTGGCGAAAAGGTGTTGTGAGTAACCAGTAGGGGCCGGTTGAGAGCGACAGTGTGAAAGTGTGTGACTGTGTGTAACGGGGGCTGATGGTCAGATCCCCAAAGCGAGTGTGCAAAGGGGGGAGCGGTTGCAAAAGGTGTGATTGAGCTCTTGGGGAGAATCTCTGGGTGTCGGCAGAGTGAGGTGGGATACCGCTTAGGAATGTCTGGGGTCCAGTGAGTAATTGTGGTCTCTCCAGGGCGACCTGTGTAGATGGGACTCAGGTATTCCTGACCAAGAACCACGGGCATCTGATGCGGGGAGCCAGGGTTTTGCCAGGCAGCCACCGGGAAACCTTTTAGGATACCGCTGAGTGTCTGGGGTCCAGACATTAATTAGGGTGCTCTCTCCAGGCGACCTGCCTAGGCAGGGCTCATCTATGTGTGTGATTAAATAGAGGGATCCCAGGTTTATTTTGTAAAAGAGAGTTTGTTGTGGCCACAGAAAAAAGGGAGAATGGAGTGAGTGAAGCTGTGTGTGTCTGTGAATTATGGCGGGGAGATTTATCTGGAATTTTTAGAGTCTCTGGTGGTGGGGACTTTGCCTGAAGTTCTGGGAATTTCCGGTAAAAGTTTTGGTCGAAATTTTGTCAAAAGGTGTGGAGGCTTGGTCTCTGGTGGAGGGGCTCTGTTGCTGTGAGTGTGTGCCAGCGGAATCGAGGCTGTTTCTGTGTGTGTGCGTGCTGGCGGAATCAAAACTGTTTCTGTGTGTGTGTGTGCCGGCGGAATCTAGGCTGTTTCTGTGTGTGTGTCAGTGAGAGGCAGCGTGGGGGTGCCGAGAGAGAGGACATGTTGGCACGGGGTGGCGAGGTGTGGACCTCGCCCCCGGGCTCCCCCCATGCAGGCGGCTGTCTGCAAGCTCCTCGCTCCTGGAGCAAGCTGCTGGGAACCCAGTTTGTCCTTTGGCCGGGGCTGCTTCACCAGGGCATAGCAGGTGGCGGCCGGGGAAGAGCGAGAGGCGCCACTTTTGAGGTTTTTTTTGGCAGGAAGTGCTGCTTTTGAGTTTTTTCAGCAGGCAGCACTGCATTTGAATTTTTTTCAGCAGGAAGGACAACTTTTGAATTTTTCGGCAGGAGCACTGGTTTTGAATTTTTTCGGCGGGAGACGCCAGTTTGAAGTTTGAATTGTTGTGAAGTAACAGGCTAGAAAATGGGACTAGGGGGGAGTAAGATGCAATCAGAAAGGGAAGAAAACAAGAACATCAATATCTACATACCACCAGATAGCCCGTTGGGGGTTAAATTGGCAAACTGGGAGAAGGACCCTACTACCAAGGAGTTAAATCAAGTAAAAATGATTCAGTATTGTATGATGGAATGGACCAAGGAAGAAATAAGGTCTGACTATGTCTACTGTCCCAGGTATGGGTTCTCAGAAAATTGGATTTGTTGAGCCTTGAATACTTTTGTAAATAAAAGAGAACCCTTTGACCCCGAGGAGAGTAAATATGCAGCCTGCTGGGTTGGTAATGCCATTGAGATCACTAGTTCTAAGGCTTTTAGGTTATCAGAGGCTAGTAAGGAGGAACAGGCTAAGGAGAGGGGGAAGAAAGTATGGGACCTGTCCTGGAGTGATGTTATGATAATCCATTATCCCCTATCGTTGGTTTATATGCCCAAAAAAATGTGGTCCTGTCACTTTAACTACGTTCAGCTGCAGAGAGAAATGCAGGTTGTTTTGAAAAACTTTTTCCCCAAGCCTGGCGCGGGGGAGGATTCTTCGCTCAGCAGAGACTGCGCGTNTAAATAAATAGTTTTTTCTTCACTTCCATCTAAGAAATTCTGTTGTGGGTGGGGGAGGGGGTGTCACAGCCCTTCGCTCTCAGAGGAGAGAGAGTTTTATCATTAATCCAGGACAGACCCCTTAGATGTGTTACCTCCCCTGTGGTCCCCTCTCCCAGCAGGCCCAGTACCTCCAGTGGCCCCTATTCCCCCTAGACCAGTTAGCCCTACTACCCCTCCAATTCCAATACTGTCACCCAATTACCCTGATCCAATTATTCCCTCCACCTCAAAAACAACCTGTTCCTTAGATGAACCATCTGGATCATCCATCCCTAGTTTCTTGCATGAGGGACCTTATGCAAATACTCAGGGAAAACTAGCTCTCAAGCAGGAAGGTGAAGGAGAAAGGAAGATTGGCTTGTTCCCATTGCGGGAGGTACCACTTGGGGGAGCTCAAGGGGGGATAGGTTTTGTTAATGCCCCACTAACCTCTTCAGAGGTGAGAGCCTTTGAAAAGGAAATGAAAGGGTTATTAGAAGACCCAGGTGGAGTGGCAGAACAATTTGATCAGTTCTTAGGCCCAAATACTATAATGTGAGATGAAACGCACTCTATTATGAAAATTTTATTTTCCCCAGAAGAAAGACAAATTATTAGGGTAGCAGGAATGAGAATTTGGGAATGGGAAAACCATCAAGGTCTACCAGGAGAACATAAAATGCCATTAATGGCCCCAAATTGGAATCCAAATGATGAAAGAGGGAGCAGGAAAATAAATGATTATAGAAATTTGATAATGAAAAGAATCAGGGAAGTGGCCCCAAGGACAAACAATATTAAAAAGGCCTTTTGTGGGCAACAAGGTAAAGAGGAGACAACCAATGGAATGGCTGGGACACTTATGAAGAGATATACAGTTATATTCAG
>VZRM01002149.1:1578928-1614304 GCA_013397955.1 Grantiella picta | reverse complement strand
GAAGGAAGGAAGGAAGGAAGGAAGGAAGGAAGGAAGGAAGGAAGGGAAGGACAGCATGGCTGAGTAAGGGCCCCCTGATCGTGATAAAACATGGGAAAAAATTGCCTAGGCAGGAACATTGACATTGGGAAAAGTCCAGAGATACTCAAATGTTCAAGAGGAGGTTGAAATGGGCTTTGAGTCACCTGATCCAGTGGCAGATGTCCTGGCTCATGGCAGGATGGTAGGACTGGGTGATCTTTAAAGGTCCTTTCTAACCCAAACCATTCTCTGGTTCTCTGATTCTCTAAACCATTTGTCTGTGTCGTTTCCCTGCTTAATGCATTTGGGAAGAGCTGTCATCCTGCTGAGTGGATGTAGTTTGTGGATTAATATGAATTTCTAACATGTAGTGTTGTGCCAATTTCATAGATCCTTTTTCATTAATTAATTCCCAGAATGGCCTGACATTTTAATAAAGAGTTATCATAACATGTACCCAGGGAGAAGGTAGGCAAATCGTGAGGGATGAAAGGAGGATTCTAGTTCACTGAAGCTATCAGCTACACTGAGACCTGCACATGTTTATTAATCAGTAAATATTACTGTTTCTACCCTTCTGGTATGTCTTATTAGTTCTTTTCTTCCCTGAAATAAATCAAGCTCTCAGCTTCCTAGACAGAAATTTTGAGGCCAAAACCATCAGAGTTTGCTATTGTACATGAGAATTTATTCCATTTTTTTTTCCATTACCTAAATCATGATTTTTGAAGGTCAGGAGAAGAATATTGGCATCTTCACCATACATGGAAAAATGCTTTAGCTGCAGCACACAGGAGAAGTTTTAAAATTACAGTGAATTTCCAGGAGATATAAGGGCTGCGTGGGAGAACATCTTGTAAATTACGTCTAAAAAGTCCTTGTAAAGCTACAGAAGAAACACAGCAGTTGACAGCACACTTACCTTTGCTCTTCAGTACAATATATTGCCAACTGAAACTTTATAGGGGGTCAAACATTTTTGAAAAATTAGGAAATCACTAGTCTACAGAGAAGACAGCAATCATTTTAAACTATAAGCTCCTGCATGAGAGAAAATGAAAAATGCTAATTGAAAGTAAAAGAGACAAGAGAGTGTTCTGGCGTTTGCTACATAGAGCCAAAATACACTTCTTGATTTCTTTTCTTCGGCTTTTCTTCACTTCAAATATCATTGTAAGATATCATACAGGTCTGCTCTCTGTTGATTCTTAATTTGATTTCTAAAGAGATCTTTAGTTTAAGAAAAAAAGACTTGCAGAAGGCGCCCACCTCCTTCCTAGCAGAAACCTTGAGATTATCTAATGAAGCTAAACGTGAAATGAGCAATTTCAGAGTCCTGAAGCCAACAGATCCTGACCTGGGGTACTGCTGGGTGGAAAACATCTGGTGAATTTGGAAGTACAGGACAGATTTAGAAAGGTAACAGCTTGCAGGGGCTGGAGGTGAAGGAGAGAGCAAGGCTGGGAAGAGGGACAGGGTAAAGAGGTGGAGGAGAGATATATAAAAAATGTTTTTGTGAAATGTGGGCTCATGAAAGGATCATGTAGGGAAAGATGAACATTTCTCTTGAATGGTGATGGCAAAACATGAAATACCAAGCTTAAAGTGAAGCAAGAAATCTTCTCCCAGGTCATTTCTGAATAAAAGCAGCACAAACAACAATCAGGCAAAACCTGATGGATCTGAAAGTGAGCTGCTGTGCCAGTGCATGAAGACAAACACAAACTGCTTCATCAAAGGGTTCCTCAAAAAAAATCTTTGCAGCGAGTGGACAAGGGATAACGGCTTTTGACTGAAAGAGGGTAGATTTATATTGAATATTAGTAAGAAATTCATTACTGTGAGGGTGGCAAGGCACTGGCACAGGTTGTCCAAGAGAAGCTGTGAATTCCCTATCCCTGGAAGTGTTCAAGGCCAGGCTGGATGGGGCTCTGAGCAGCCTGAGGTAGGGGAATGTTCCCTTCACATGGCAGGAAACTGCAGCTGGGTAATCCTTTTGACCTCTTCCAACCCAAACCATTCTACGATGAAAAAATCCACAGTGAATTAAAGCAACCACAGAGAGCAGTGTCAACCCACTGTGCATTTGTCAGCAGCAACAATTGCACTCAATATTGATAAAATTCTGCAAATTTCCAAGTTTTTTCTTCTTAAAAAATGGCAAGAAGCATTGTCTACTGAGTAGTGTTTGCTCAGAGTTGCCCCTGTGAGTGATTATCCCAGTTCCTGACTGACATCCCAACCACCAGAGAGGTCTCCTCACACAAGTTCATAGTCTCATGTGACAACTGGTTGGGAATTCAAGTGAGCCAAGTTTGCCCATGGCCACAGAACACAGCAGTGCCAGCAGCACAAAAAAGCAGATTTCTTGAACTTCTAGCTCTATTGTCTGAAGGGATTTAAAGAATAGGAGCTTTTTAAGTGAAAGGAATCAGTTAAAATGGAGACTGGAAATTATTACTATCACTAATGACTTAATTAAGGGACATAAGAGGCCAGATAAATAGACAGATGAATAAGTAATTCAGAGGAAATCTGGTAGAAAGAGGATTCTCCCTGCTACAGCTTAACTTGCCGCAATTTTCTAATAATCACAGTAAATACGGAGATCAGCAGATTATTTTCTCAACATCGAATGACTTATGTGGCATGTCAGCAAAACACCCAGGAGAATAAAACACACCAGCAACTGCTCTCTAATTACTCTTTTCAGTTGGAGTAATGATCTTTAATGTGCAGTGGATCTCATTAATTAACTCGCAGATTTTAATTAACTCTTTGCCTAATCTACCTGCCATAATACATTATCGAAAATGTCAGCTCCACAGGTTTTTTGCTCATTTGGGGAGGAGAAAGAGGAAACTGTGTGTTCATAAGTGGTTTTTTGTTTCCTCTTTTCTGGAGACTCTTCTGGTAATGAGTAACTTTCCTAACACAGATGTATGGAGTAAGAACCTTTTGAAATATCCAACGTGTTTGGTTGCCCAAATCTAATGAAGTCAAGGGGAGATAGATGCTGATAGTCTTCATTTGTGCCTCACACATTTTTTAGGGTATTTTTTAGGGGCATTAAAAATTGTTAACTGAAGCTGAAATGGCATCTTCAATGGGAACCAGCCACACTGTGGGAGTCAGAACCAGTTTGTGGTGTCCCAGGTGTGTTACACCAGCCACTGAATGAAATGTACTCTAAATCCTATTTATTGCTAACCACTGCCTCCTTAAACACAGGATATTCTTCCTGTCCCATAAAAACAAATATCTGAGTGCTCCCTACACGTTTTAAAATTTACTTTTAATCCAGATAGTGCAATTAAAAATAAATACAACATATCAGTGTAGCCTGTTGCAGTAATCCCATGGAGTGATGCACAAGGCTCTTCCTTGGGTTACTTCCTCAGTGCTGCCACTATCAAGGAGCACAAACCTCATGGCAGAAATTATTGCATTTGGTGTTTCATTGCCCTCAACATGAGTTTTGCTCATGCTGAAGTAGATTTATCCTCATTATTCCTTCCTAGGGAATAGTGGTAGTGTCAGTATCTTGTTACAGTAGAGGAATGGATAACAGAAGGTTTTTCCTTAGGAAGTCAAAGTGACAGTTCCCTCTGATTTTTTCCTCCCTCATAGCTCTCCTCAAAGAAAGGAGACCAAATTATTGCGTCCTTTAGTGGTTTTTTAGGTGAACACCTGATTTTCAGTCCTGTCTTCACCTCTAAGGTCCAGTAAAGTCCTTGTTTCTCTCATTCCCTCCCGTTTTCACACATCTCCCACATTTAACCCAACTTTGTAGACTTAGAAAATCATAGCAAATCAGGAAATATCCTGAGCTGGAAGTAACTTACAAGGATCCTCTAAGTCTAACTCCTGATCCCTAACCTCTCCAAACAGCAGCTCCTTTGGGGCAAGAGCATTTCTCACTCTGCCTGTACAAGACCATAGAGGTTTTATTTCATGTGGCTAATGAAGTAGTATAGGAAAATAAATGTCTTCCTTACACCGACATTTTGGCTTTTAATTTTGTAGAAGATCTATTTGTCCCTCCCTCCAGTATTTCCCAGCATTTCTAAGCCATGCTGATGGATATTTTTAGGCAAATCTCAATGGAAAGATGTTCTGTTTATAGTCAGGCACTTATGAAGATGAATATGCTGTAAACAATGACTATGCTTGATAGTGATCCTGCCCTGGTCTAACATTTATTGATGTAGGAAATTAGAGACTTGTGCTAAGCTCAGCTAATTGCCACAAGTACAGCTGCAGACAGCAGAGACACGTTAATTACCTAAAAGAACAACAAAAAATCAGTTCTAATTTGTTTCAGGGATATTAGATTTTGACAGATTCCCCTTTCTTCATGACCCTAATATACATCCATCCACAATATTTTTTCCTGATGTTTCTTATGTAGGAGAGCAAGTTTATCACCAAACATGACAAATTCTGGAATGCAGAATATGGAAGGAGTTCTGCGAGTTCTGCAAGTTCTGCAGAAGTCACTTATTTTGGGTTTGGCTGTGGTGTAAAAGTCAAAGACATAGAACCTGATCTTGGAACATTTGAAACCAACATTTTCAGAAATTTAAACTGGTTAATTCCTTCTGTTTGCAGGTAAGTTATTTCATCTCAGACAACATCAAGTGAGATTAGAAGCACTGTTGACTTTAGATTAGGCTTCTTCTGGTTCTTCTGAAAATGCTTCATGGAAAATATGACTTTTCAATAGCAAAAACAAAAAACGTAATTCTTGCAATAGCAATTTAATTTTCTTCTTCTGTTGTAAATTTGATGTAGATTCAAGATTTGATAAGGAAGCAGCAAGAGGTGAAGAAACAGTGAATATTTTTCAGTCACAGGGATAAAAAAGCAGGAATGTTCAGGTATCCTTTAAAAGAACATCCACTGCTGTGGCTGCATCCTTTGGAGTAAAGTGTGGCTGAAAGGGATTGATCAGATATAGCGGTTATGGTAAGTTAATGGTGAATTAAGTTCCGACACAGAAAATAAATTTAGAGGTGTTTATCTGTCCATCTTGCCCTCAGGTCTACAAAAATGATACATGGTGTTGTGAAGGACTTAATTAAGTTAAATAAAATATTCCTCTCTAAGTTGCAGAATCCCTCGCCTGTAACAAGAAAATTAATTGCTCCTTTTTGGTAACTAAGACATTCATAATCAGATAAGTCTTTGACCCTAAGTTGTCCAAATAGAAATTTCTCCACTTAAAGGGAAATAGTCCCCATCCTTGCTGTGCCTTGTCTTGATCCAAGAATGTGATAGGAAACCTATGGCTGTTCATAATCTGACTCAGTGCTCAAGCCTGCATTGTGGGAGACCATTGTGCTGTGATCCTCTGCTGAAAGGGATACATTCCACTAAAAATATAAATTTTGGGCTCTTTTTAGAATTCCTTTCAAGCATGCCTTGAATGGACACATGAATTTCCCATTTTTTAAG
Organism: Grantiella picta; assembly: GCA_013397955.1. Lineage (NCBI taxonomy): Eukaryota > Metazoa > Chordata > Aves > Passeriformes > Meliphagidae > Grantiella > Grantiella picta. The sequence goes on along the minus strand of VZRM01002149.1, from coordinate 1,608,826 downwards.
CCATTATCAACTAGATTAAAATCCCAAATATATTCATGTAACATGATGTTGGAAGACATCTTTAGCTGCAAGAACATCCAGCATTCATATCCTACACCCTGTAATTTCTTTCTTTCGGGATCTCACATGTACTTACTGCTTACTGCCTACACCTACTGGAAAATGACAATAAGTGGCTTCAATTTTGAAAAAAAACCTTTATCAGACATTCAGAAAGCCATGTCCCATTTTAAATCATTAGATAAATGGCTCTGGGTTTGGTGTTTCTATTGTCTTTTTAATTGGTTGCTCTTTATCCAGAGTTCCCAGTATTGCAATCATAGATGGCAAGAGATGAACAAAGCCCCAATTCAAAGGAAAGACAAATTACCACTTAACTTTGTAACATCATCCTAAAGGATAAATAAAGACATGTTGTTAAACACCAAACACAGACCTGCAGGGTCTCTGGAAATCTGGAATTTCAACTTAATTCTCAATGTTTTTTTACTCCTAATACCCACAGACAGCCCAGCATATTTCTGTCTCAAATGTGTCCCTTCCCCTGCTGGTATCCTGCACTGGTCACCTGCTGGATCACAAACATGTGCAGAGTGGAGAGAAACTGAGAAGTCCTTGACTTAGTGACACAGTTGATAAGGACTGTGAGACATCAGCCTTGAGAATCATACCTTTCCTGTCTTCACAACAAAGCAGAATTTCCAGCCAGGAATATCCCCTTTCCTATCATTCACAGCCAGCCTCTTGTTTTCCAGCAGCACAGATCTGGAATTCTCCTGCTGATCTCCACTAGTTGAGTTGTTGATTCCCACTGATTTACAGCCATCAGTGATGCAATGCCCAAGGGAAAGGCAGCTGCTGCTCTGGCACTGCTGTGACATGGTCAGATATATTTTCTGATAAAACCAAATATGCCCAGCTAACGATGGGGAGATGGTCCTGCAGAATCCTCCAAATCTTATTGTCCAACTTTGATGCTGATTTGCTGGGCATTAATTAAAGAAAAAGTTCTTTCAGATCATCCTGAACACTGACTTTCAGTGTGGCTTAATGACATTCATTAGATATTTCAACATCATCCCTCTATTTATATCCAAATGAAGGAAGCTTCCTCGGTGTGGCCTAAAATATCTAATCATGGATTTCTGGCTTCAAAAGGGACCATGTAGGTTTCCCAATCATTCCCTGTAGTTTTCTAGCACACTGTTTTACCTCAAACGCTCATAACAAGGCTGGAATAACTCCTTTGATGACAATTCCGCAACTTTCATTGACAATTACTTCTAGTCCCAGAATGATTGTTTAGTTATGATATTTCTTTTTATGTTACTTTCAAGTCCTCGTTAGTGAAGTCCCCCTAGTTTTGCAAACCCTGCTTTGTTCTGTTTATGAGCTCTACTTGACTCCAAGAGATGCTTGAGCCATTCCGCACCAACTCTTTGGGCAATGGTTGCATCATTTTCTCTGGACAGAGACTGCTCAAGCTATTTTTAATTACCAAAAGTCTATATCCAAAATTTTCATCTTTATTTCATATCTCCCCTCTCGGCTCTCTTCTAAAGAACCATCGTATTGGGATAACTTCAGCATTTGTAGTCTAACTCGTTAGTGTTGTATAGATTATTATATTTTCTTGTAAGTACTCCCTTTTGAGCAGCCATGTAATATTTTGGATGTTTGAGGAAGAGGAAATTTTTTTTTTTTGGTTTTCAGTTATTAGGATTTTCATGTGCTCAAAGACTTATTTAATCACGCATAAAGAACTTGGGCTGTTTGTCTTAAAAAAGGACAACCAAGAGGTGACTCTATTATGGTTTAAATATCTCCACAGGGAGAAATACCAGGTAGTAAAGAGATCTTTAATTTAGTAGAGAAAGACATAACAAGAAACAGAGCCCAGAAGCGAGAAACACATAAATTCAAATTAGAAACCAGACATGAATTCTAAAACATGTGAAAAAAATTAACACAGAGTAAAATTCCCAATGGTCTTGTTGAATGCTCCATCTTCGTGGGCTTTGCAGGCCATATGCAGGTGGGTTTTTCTTCTGGAATATATTTTTCACTAATATGCATTTTGGATTCTTCAGAGGAGAAACAGGAAAAAATTCTTGGATTTTTTTTCTTCAGAAAGCTGTAGAAGAGGTTTTAATAATCCTTTCGGGCCTCAAAACTCGTGAAATATTTGATTGACAAGACAACCCTGTTGCTATGGATATTAGGAGAAAAACTGACAACAGGAGGAAGAGAAGTTAGTTGTGAGACAGATAGCTTGGTATATAAAGGGTCAGAGCAAATTTATTTTCTGTGTGACACATACACACAGTACCTGCCTTAGCTAACAGAAATATATAGAAACAGTCACACTGAGGAGAAAAAAACCTTCACAGAAGCATATGGGCCATCCTGCTCCCAGATCTGGCTCTGGATATGGGTGGGTGGAAGAAAAAATAGTGTAGGACAGATATTAATTCATATACTCACAGAACAGCCTAGGTTGGAAGGGACATCAAAAGACCATCTGGTCCGAATTTTCGTGGGAAAGGGGGACTGGTTAAAATCACCCAGCACCCTGTCCCACCCCATCCCATCCCATCCCATCCCATCCCATCCCATCCCATCCCATCCCATCCCATCCCGAGAATCCCTGGTGAGGTTGTTTTGTTGGTTGACTGTCCTCCCTATAAAAATTTTCTCCTTTATATCAAGGTGAGACCTCTACCAGTGCAGCTTGTGCTCATTGCTCCTTGTCTTCCACATGTGGCTCCTCGTGAAGAGAGAGACTCTGTTCTCGTTGAGCCACCCTCTGAGGATTGCAATACTGTGATGAGGTCTTCCTGAGCTTTCTTTTCCCCAGGAGAGACACAAATCCTTCAGTATTTCCTCACAGGACAGGTTCTCCAACCTTTTGATCACCTTTCCCCCCATTGCACTGCTTTGGCAGTTTTCTTGAATGCCAAACCTCTGTGTTGGATTCCATTTTCTTCAGAAGAATTATTTTAACTTTTCTCTAAGAGTCTCATTCTATCAATCTTAGCCCCACACGTTAATTTCTCAAGATCATTTTGAATGTAAATCCTATCCTTTTAAATCTTTTAATTACCTCTTTCTTTTTAATGCCTGAAGTGCTTTTCCTGCAGCATTTTCTGCGTTTCTAGTGAAAATACAGAACATATAAAATCCAGAAGCATTTTCCACTTAATTTTTTCCACTTAATTTTTTCCACTAAATTCTTCAACATCATTACAGCCAGCTGCACACCCATTTTGCAGTAGTTGCAAGGAAAGTGCATATTCCCTATTTTAAAAATTTCACTAGGATTCTGGGAATGAAATGTTGTGGTCTTGACTCCCTACCTAGTTAGATATATTTTGCTAAAAATAACAGGGAGAAAGAGAAGACTAAAGTTTTGTGCTGTAGATGTCTAGAGATCTCAAGAACAGCAAGTTCTTGCTCAAATTTACAGTTTTTTCTGCTAATCCTGTAAATATTTCCCTTTCATTCGAGGTTAAAGAAAAACCTGGATAAATCAAGGGCCTCCCCACATTTATTATGAAGTACTTTGCCATAATATGCAAAGGCATGGGACAAAGACAATTACTGTAGGAGAAATGAGTCAATAAGATTCTCACTTTGCCTTGATTTCCTTTTCTTTCGTTTAACAAAAGTCACATAGAAATAAATTCAAATCGACCCAGTTGAAGTTGCATCCTGAATTGGTCACATGCAGCTTTATATATTGTTTTCCCTTGCTCTGCTTTGGTCACTCTGTAACTCCTTTCACCAAAAGAAAAATAAGATTGGACCCATTAATACACAGGCCTCAAGCTCAAAACAAAAACCCAGGGCTCTAACCCTTCCCTTTCCCACTTTTAAAAGTTTGATCCTTCTGGAAGCTGTTGTCCCACCAAATCATAGAATTACAGACTCACTGAGGTTGGAAAAAGGCAACAAGGTCATCAAGTCGAAGCTTTGACCAAATGCCACCACTTCCATTAATGTGCCACGTGTATTAGTTTTTTAACACTTCTGGGGATGTGCTCCATGCTTAGCATGATGGATCAAAATCCTGCAGGAAAACAGGATTTTGTTCCATGTGTTGTGAGCACTGATGCAGTTGGTCATGCCACGGAAGTGAAACGACACCTCTGGATTATGATACACACAATTATTTCAGCATAAACACAGGAAAATGTTGCTTACAGAAATGGTTACCCAAAGCTGTAACTTGCTCTGCACAGGCATTTACCTAATTTGAAATAAGAAAGGCAGTCATTATGCATTAAACTCTCCCAGGACACAGTGAACATGTTTCCCCTGAATAAATGTGTAGATAGCTCTGAAAAATTGGTCTTGGAGTGCCTGTAGCAATAGATACATTCATCATGAGAGCACTACCAAAATGCTATATTTAAACTTATCTCAGACTCTGAGAAAGTGGGAGTCTTATTAATGCAATTGTATTTGCAAACACAATCTAGTTAAAGAAGAACAGAAGGAATATAGATTACTCTTCCCCAGGGAGAGAGTAATTTTCTCCAGAGGCTAATAAAGAAATGATCTACACTCGGGAGATTATTTTTCTCAGTTAGTTGCACTCAAAAAACCATAAATAAATAAAGTAATATTTAATACTGCATTAATTGGGAGGAAAAACACTTTTAACACATCGGACATCTGTAATATGTTTTTCTACACACCCATATTGTAATACAGATTACAGATTTAATTAATGTCTATTTGTTTGCAGAAGTGTTCCTATCATTTATTTTAATGGCATCGATCATGGAAAACCATCTGCTGTTCACAGGGATGTTATTTATACTTCTATTGAGATTCCATTTAAATGTAGAATTACCAAACGATTGGTTATCAGATGGTAAAAAAATATTTATTTCCTCCTAATTTATTTGAAATGAAACCTGCTCAAAATCCAATAATCTCTACCTGTTTCAGACTCCAGAATTAATCAATTTAAGGGCTAAAATAGAAATAAATTATTTATTTTGATTTTTTTTCCATGTAACATAATAATAATAAGGGGAAAATACACAGAAATAAGGCACACACCTTCCTCCCTAGAGAAAATTCTCATTTAAAGCTGGCTACTGAGGCTCCTCCACGCCACAGGGGTGTATTTAGACTCCTGACATCATTTAAAGAGAAGGCAGCATGGAAAACTGGCAGCTACCTGAGCTATATCTTTAAAAATGCATGCCAGAATTACAGTAATTGAATAACTCAGTCTCCTATAGCCCTTGTATATATTTTCAGGATATGACATTTCATTTTCTTATCCCAGGTAAATGATGTCACTAAGCAGACATTTCTATGGTGATGATAACAAAGATTTTCAGAACAAAATGTGTCAGAGGGAGCATTTCTAACCACAGGGACCTGGCTCAGCATTGAAGAGATACTCAAGGTGAGTATTAAAAACATGGAGCAGGTGACACAAAAAGTGAGTTTGTACTGTGAGGAGGAAAACACAAAACCCAGGGTCTCATTTCCACTTCTCACGCTGTCAATTTTTATTCACCTCTCACTGGAACAGATCCTTGTGTAATGCAGGGTGAAGAGCTGAGTGCAGATATTGGTATGAGATGTTCAACAGATCCATCTTCCTGTTGAGATGCATCTCTGTGTGAACACCTTTCCTTGGAGGTCTTCAGGATCCTGGAGGATCTCTGTTGTCTGGTGAGAGTGACACGACCTGAGAGAATGGCCTGAAGCTGTGTCACGGGAGATTTAGGCTGGATTTCAGGAAAAAAAATTTCATCCAGAGGGTGATTAAGCACTGGAACAGCTCCCCAGGGAACAGTTATGGCCCCAAGACTGCCAGAGCTCAAGGAGTGTTTAGAAAATGCTCTTGGGCACGTGGTGGGATTCCTGGAGTTGTCCTATGCAAGTTCTGGAGTTGGACTCAATGATCCTGATGAGTCTCTTCCAATTCAGGACATTCCATGATTCTATGAATAAAATGGAATGTCACAGGAATATGTGGTTTGTAATATGGAAGATTCCCTTGTGTTGTGCAGAAAGAGTCTCGGAAGTCTTTAATACCAACTTTAAAATTCAATCGTGTGCAATTATCACAAACAGCAAGCCTAGAATAACTCATGGATTTTTGATTTATTTTTAAAAAACACGCAACAAAAGAACAAGGGAGGAGATGGCCAGGTTGTTTGGGCTTTGAGCACCCTGGTCTCCTAGAAGATGCCCCTCCCATGGTTGGAATAAATGATCTTTGAGCTCTCTTCCAACCCAGGCCATTCTAGGATCCTGTGAAAATATGAAAATGTGAATTCTTCCATACAGAGCATTGCAGGCATCACTGTGGAAATGCCAGACTGTGTGGAAAAATGGCAAACAAGAAGTCCTTAGTGGCTCTGAACTTCTTACAACCTCGCTTGTCTGGAAAATCTGCTGTAATGTTTTTGTCTTTTACAGCTTGGATTGTGCCCATTTCATCCAAAATGAAGACTATCCCATCAGGCAAAGACTTTTCTCAGAGGCTGAAGTGAAAACTGAGGCTGTTTCTTCTTCTGCAATTTTTCTAGATAGAGACAAACATTTCTTCCTCTTTGTGATTTGATCCTACACTGATAAGGAATAGCATTTCAGATTTCCATTTTGTTCTTCAATTCTTTTGCAAGTGAGGGTTACGAAGGGAGGTCCAAAGACAGTGACATGAGCAAAAAAATTCATAATGCAACAGGGGTTTTATCTGTATAATTTCTAACTAAATAAATATTATTTTTCCCCTCTGTGTTATTGGATGTTTTCAAGTTTCCTTGTAAGAAAAGCCTGAACTTCAAGTTTGCTGTGATCACCACAGCCTAGACCTCAATCAGATACTGAGCCTGTATTTGCATTAATGAAACAATGGACTGGAGGCTATAAATCTTGTTGGGAGTCTGGATTTACCAGTTTAAATACTGCCCTATGACAATAATTTATTGGCAGCTTAGAGCTTGGTCGTATCTTGATGACCTGGAGGATAGAAAAGCCAGCTCAGAACTTTTCTTTTAAAAAAAACTATGTATGAGATTTTCTACTTTTCTATTTGAATTACATTTTTTTGTTTTGTCTTTTTAGACAATAACTGGATGTTGTCTTCTTTTTTTTTTTTTTTTGTTTCATGTCCAAAATATTTAAAGTTTATTTAAACAAAAGCAGAAAAAAAATAATAATAATATCAATAGTAGATTTTTAGTGTTGCCCAACTCTCAGACAGCTCCTTAGGGAGTGAGATGTTTCCTCTCAGGCACATGGTGGAGTTCTCGGGATGTTCTTTGCAGGGCCAGGAGTTGGACTTGATGATCCGTGTGAGTCACTTCCACCTCAGCATATTCTGTGATTCTTTGATCTGTAAGGAACTGGGAGAAATTGGAACAAAATAAATTAAAACCCAAGAAAATTCAAAGGACAACTTCCAGTTGGCCTCAGAGTAAATCATAAATCTATCTCTCTACCTACACTTTAAATATTTATGCTGTGTATTACTCCTAGGGTTCTGAGAATGATTAATCAAGACTTAATGCTGTGATGGTGTGGTTGATGTATTTAATCACTAAAGCAGAATAACAAAGTGCAATCAGTATTGTGATGGGGTTTTTTTTAGCCCTCTAGATACAAGATGCTCTGCTTCAGTACCTCATTTGCTGTGTTTCTGAGCAACATTATTTTTTCCATTATAAAGCATATTTCAAAATCAAACTCAGAGATCCTCTCAAATTAACGCTGGGAAGAAAAACATTTTTATCAATAATTGCTTTTTGGTTCATTGGTTGTTTGTGGGATTCTGCTGTTTCTTCAATATATCTGTTTTCCTGCACAATTACGTTTCTCCATGGTCTCTGGGAGGACTGGGATGAAGAATTCAACGTTTAAAAAAAGATGCAGCAGCCTTTCAATCGCTGATTTTATTAATATAAAAATTAAATGAAATCACTTTTTTCTCCTCATAGAATTTTACCGTCTCACTATAAATTTCCTATGCATGAAACTATTTCTATACTAAAAATAATACTAATACTACTACTACTAATAATAATAATAATTGCGTTGAAGAGTGATTTTTTCAGTATTTGACAAAGACAGAGAGGGTTATTTTAGGATTAATGGTACTTCCTGTGCAGAAATGTTGAGGAAAGCAGAAGAGTAATTTCCTGAGATCCTTGAGCACCCACCATCCCAAACTGGAATGTTAAGTGGAATTCCATTCTGTCTGGGAATAAAAGATCCCAGCAGAATGAAGATGACTGAGAAGATAAAGAGAGTTATCAGTGCAAATAAGGTCCCAATCAATATCAGAATAAAAACTGTTGTTATGTCTTTCTGCTCAGTGAGCAACCACTTCAACCATCAGGGAATAAAGAACTTTAATAGCACCCAGATAAATGAAATAGCAGCCTAAACAGACTCATGCCTAACTAGTCTTTCTTCTTAAAGGGATGCACTCTAATGAAATTTAAGTGAAATTTAAAAGATGCTGCATATGTTCAGAGGAACTATGAGGTCTTATTGCCTCTAGCTGTGCTGTGTGGATTCTCCAATGTTTGTTGAAATGATTGATCTCACTGGATCTTGAGAACCTTGAGTCCCTCACTGAGTTCAATAATCCCTTTTCATTAAAATTTTTGTTACTTGTTACCTTCGTGAGCTGTACCTTTCTGATGAATAATCAAAATGAAGCATTGTTAGCACAGACAGACAAAACATCTTAGTAAATGCACTTCCTTTAGAAAAAAGCAGGAAAAAATATTTCTTTGTAGTTCTACTTGGCTCAGCCTCCTTACCCAGGGAGTAAAGTCACTAAATTGAAGGCATATTTAAGGAAACCAGCCTCTTTTACATGGAAAATTGTTGGCCATTTGCAGTTTTCTTCTAACTGGGAACATCTAAAGCAGGGAGTTCCCAAAGCTGCAGGGAAGGGAGACAGAAAGATTAAAGAAGATTTCAGGAGAAAATGGAAAATGTCCTGGCAATTAAAATAAAAAGCAAAGTTTCACAGTCATTTCTGAGGAGTCTGTCATCTCTCAGAGGCTGAGGTGAGCCCCTGTTGAGATAAGTCCAGACCTGGGGCAGGTAAGACCAAGTATATTTGTCTGGAATTCTTTATAATATCTGCCTACTTATGGAAAACTGAACTAAGTGTTTCTTTGAATGCTGGACAATCTCAGGGACAGGGAAAGATCTCAGGAAATCTCCAGTGAGAGAGATCAAGGAGAGGTAGGATGCTACTGGTGGTTGCTTCAAAAACAGTCAGGGAACAGGCAGCTCTTTGGCTTTGGGATCAAAGGGAGTCCAAAGCAAAGTGTATGTTTCAGATCTCTGCCTGTAGCTCCCCACCCATTTCTGAGTTCAAGCTAAATATTTTCAGGGAATCAGGGAATGGTTTATGTTGGAAAAGACCTCTGAGATGATCCAGTCCAAACGTTAACCCAGCAGTGCCCAGTCCAGCATTAAACCATGTCCCCAGGTGCCACATCTTTTAAATAACCACAGGAAAGATGACTCCATCACTTCCCTGGACAGCCTGTTCAGATGCCTGACAATAATTTTGGCGAGGAAATTTTTCCTAATATCCACTTCCTCTCATCCTGACACTTGTTACCTGGAGAAGAGCCTGACCCCCACCTGGCTGCACTCACCTTTCAGGGAGTTGTAGAGAATGACAAGTTCACCCCTGAATCTCCTTTATCCAGACTAGACAATCCCAGTTCCCCCAGCTGCTCCTCCCAGGATTTGTACTCCAGACTGATCAGCAGCTTCGCTTTCCTTCTTTGGACATGCATTTATTTTGGTCCATTCAGGAAGCTATAGGGTGATAACTCAATTTTAGGAGTGAGAACAACTGAATCAAAATGGATTTCATCCACCCCACAGGCCAGAAAAACTTATCCCACTGGACAAGGAACAACAGCCTGAACAACAGCTGGTATTTGTAGCATCCTGGGAGGCAAAGATTGAAATATCCAAGGCACTGTGGCCCTGCTGATATAAATTCTGGAAAGCTGTGCTGGAAATTTGGAGAGATATTATCTTCATATAGAATTATTTCCTTAAAATTTTAATAATTTGTGACATATTTTCTTAGTGGCTAAGAGCATTTCATTCAGCAATAAAAGACATGGATATGTTTGGGCTGTCAGGAATTACTTTCTCTCTGCCTTCAGCAAGGAATTTTCCACTCTCTGCTGAGCTCTGTGTCCCATGCTCACCAGAAATGTAAAGAGGTCCCTTGAGTAAAACAAATTCCTGTAACAAAACATGGGAGCAACAGGACTGAACCTTAAACAAATACCCCAATTATTATTACTGTTTTCCCCCATAGAGTTGCAGTAATAGATACAGAGAAGTGATGCTTTTGAGGTGCTTCCAAAGGATCTGAGAGGCATTTTCTGTACTTCCTTTAATTCATGTGTCACCAGATGGAAGTAGCCACTGGCCCTTGGGATGGACAATTATATTAATGATGTGTTAAATCGCAAGACTAACAAAATTTTTTACATAGTTTCATTGCATTAAATGCAAAGATAGCTCACTCAGGGTGGTAGAGATGTATTTCCTACTAAAACAACAAACAGACAAAATATTTTTGCTCTTTTTTTCCATATTACTAGCTTGAAACAAGTTAAACCTGACGCAGAAGATTGTGTGTCTCTTGCACTTACAAGCTCTTGCATCACAGGCACAATGAATGCTGTTGACAAAACCGAGCTGAAAATAAAACTTGTGCCATGGAACACCTGCAATAGCTAATATTAGGATCTATAAAAAGACCCTGCAAAGTCAGTAGGATATTTAGCTCACTATTTACTCCCTTGGAAAGCAGAGCAGCATCCAAATCTGTGTCCAAGGGACAGCTGCATGTGTAGGTGTGGAGTATTCCAGAAATATTCCAACCAAAGGCAAAGAGAGGCAGCTGGTTGTCACAAAATTATTTCAATATATAAAAGGAAAAAGATGATGCTGGAGGTCAATGTGTCTGCATTTATGCTGGACCTATGACTTGACCTGTTGGATAGAAGGAGGTAATCACTGTCTACTTTGCTTCAGTCAGCTTTAGAGATATGAAAAGAAAACACAGATAAAATGAAAAATTAAAAGCTATAAGTGTATTTTATTAGACCCTCAGGAAATTGCAGTTCAAGAAAGGCCACACTGATAATGAGCCAGCCTGGGCTGACAGGAAAATTAAAGTAAGATATACAAGGATGACAGTTTTTAGGTAGACATAGAAATATATATATATAAACAAATGGAAGGAGGAAAGAATTGTAATAATCCATGTAATTAAGTGAGAAAATGGATAAATGGTAAGGGAAAACAAACACACAGGAAACATTTGATTAGAAGAACTATAGGTTAGGTGTGAGCAAATCTTGCATACATCAAAACCAAAATAAAGGTAAGTGGTGTTCATGGACTCTATGAATTAAAGTGGAAGAATTGATGGCAAAAGTAAAGAACTGTTTGTAAAATAATAAATAATGTAGACAGCAGTAGAGGAAGACAAAGGACACCTCGTTCTTCTCCACCAGTGCCTGGAATGGATGCTCAATGTCTACTGTAAACACTGGGAGGTCCTAAAAAATCATTAAGAAGTTTGAACACAGGCATCTGAGAAATCTGCTGAAAAGTTCCTGTGCCTTCAGCAAACCCTGGGGAAATATCCTGGTCAGTGCTGTTGCTGAGAACGGTTTGTGGGATCTAAGAGGATGCTCAGTCCTTGTGTCACGACATGAGGTGACACTTATTGCACAACAAGGTGTGCTCCTATGGGATATAAAGACAAAGACTTTGGAGTAAAGCACTAGCAGAGGTTTCCCAGAAATGCTGCACAACCTCCATTCTTGGGTGGAAAACCTGACCTGGCACAGATTTCAGCCCTACTTTGTGCAATACTATGCCAGTCCTGTATCATATCCTTGCCTCAGAATCACAGAATCATAAAGTTTGGGAAAGACCTCCAAGATCATCGAGCCCAGCCTTTGACCAAACACCACCTTGTCACCCAGACCAGAACACTGAGTGCCACTTCCAGTTGTTCCTTGAACACCTCCAGGGATGATGACTCCACCACCCCTCTGGGCCATCCCTTCCAACGCCTGACCAGCTTTTCACCCATTTCAATGAAGAAATTCTTCCTGATGCCCAACCTGAACCTCCCCTGGCACAGCTTGAGGCCATTTCCACTTGTCCTGTCACTGTCCATCTATTTCCAAACCTAAACAGATTCCTCTTGGGTATGAGTGCTGGCCTGACCAGAGAAGGTCTCTTCAGGTATAGCAAACTTGAATTGATAAATATTGATGCAAAAGTTGAGGTTTCTTAATTACTATCAATGAAAATGTCAATATTATTAGATCTAGGATATTTCTTAAATGCTTTGTTAGACTTTGGGGAAAAAAAACTTTCTTCATTCTTTAAAGGAATAATTTGATACATGAAAAGAGATTCAACCCCAGATGGATTTATCCTCTTGTCTCACCTTGGTTGCCTCCAGGAAATGTGTTTACCAGTTCTTCTGTAAAACCTGTTTTCTTGTGAGGGTGAATTTATAAAAGTATGTGAGATAATGGTAAGAGAGTGCTTACACATACATTGGAGAAATTACAGTAAGCAACTGTCACACACGTTCAGTATCATCCTCTGTCAGTCTTTCTCTTAAAACACAGGTATAATTACTTTTATCTCCCCCCCTACTGTGCTTTGAAATCTCCATGCCTGAAAATATGCATATATTCCAGGGTTAGATTGCATTTGTACTTGAAAAGGAGTCAATTTAGGAATAACTTACAGGACTATAGCTCAGCTGCAACTGTTTTAATGAAAAAGTGCCAGAAAAACAATGAAGACAGCATTTGATTAATGTTGGAACTTCAGTCCAGAACTGTCAGAACTTCATGTGTTGTCATCATAATGAAAATATAATGGATGTGATCAGGAGTGCCATCCATCTTCCATTTCTTGCACGCTGATTTTGAACCAAAGGTTTCTGAGGAATTTTTAATTTCTCCTCTCATTTTTTTTTCACGAGTAATTTCTCTTCTTAGAATTCAAGTGGAAGGGAAGGAGCAGTAAAAGGCTTTGAGATCAGGAATTAGGATTCCGGCCTGAGGGGGAAAAAAAAAAAAAGAGCAGGTTGAAAATGTTGTCTTTGATTAATAAAGAAAGCTCAGAAGAGGAGTGAGGTCTGGGGCAGGTGAGGTGAGATTTGGGAAAAAAAGAGGCAGGAAGAGATGCTTCAGTTAAAGTCTTGCTTGAATAAACAGATTAGGGGCACAAATTACTTTGTAAACACAGGAGCTCATGAAGCTTCTTTCCTCTGGGTTTGGGTTCTGAACAAGCCGGTCTGGTTGAAGACGAGCCTGCTCGTTGCAGGGAGGTTGGACTGGACGTCTTTTGGAGGTCTTTTCCAAACCAAACCAATTTGTGATTCTATGAATAATAACAATTTATATTTAAAATAATAATATTAGTACCTATCTAATTGCTTGTATGAGTTCTCTGGTCTATCAGACCAGAGTCTGATGGTCACAATGGTTGCGATGTGATGTTTCCCTCTGTGAGGCACTTCAGTTCCCTTAGTTTTCAGTTCCTTTAGCTACCTGCTTTTTGAATAATTTTAATGAGAAAATGTAAGGTATCCTGGATGTCTCCTAATTTAGTTGTTTTTTTGAAACTGGCTAATGGTGAAAACATTTTTAGGAGAAACACACAGGTCCTAATGATATCCCAAGTCTGATTTCTGAAAGATATATGAATGAGGAAAAAAAAATGCAAATACATTTGTATCGCTCTGTTCATTACAGAAACACAGAATCATAGAATCACAGAAGATTTAGAGTTAGCAAGGACCTGTGGAGAGGCCAAGGCAGGGTCTCCTGGAGCAGGTGACACAGGAACACACCCAGGTGGGTTTGGAATGTCTCCAGAATGGGAAACTCCACGACCTCCCTGGGCTGATGTTCCAGGGCTCTGCCACCCTCGACAGAAAGTTCTTCCACTTGTTGAGGTGGAACTTGCTGTGCTTTAGTTTATGACCATTGCTCCTCATGCTGCCCCTGGTCACTGCTGAATAGAATCTTGCATCATCCTCTTGACACCCAACTCTGAGATACAAATATCTGAGATATTTTTATGTATTGACGAGATCCCTTCTCATGGGAGTCATGTCTTCTCCAGACTAACCAGGCCCAGCTCCTACATCTCTCCTCACAACAGAGATGTTCCAGGCTCCTCATCATCTTTGTGGCCTCTCCTGGACCCTTTCCTTTTCTTCTCGGAGACCAAAATAACACCAGGGCAGAGTAGAATGGGAGGATCACCTGATGGCCACACTTTTCCCTATAACCCCAGGATCCCATTGGCCCTCTTGGCCCCCAGGGGACACTGCTGGCTCATGGACAACTTGTTGCACACCAAGACACTGAGGTCATTCTCAGCAGAGCTGCTCCCCAGCAGGTCAACCCCCCAACCTTTGCTAGTATTTGGGATTATTCCTCCCCAGATAGAGGACCCTACATTTGTCCTTGTTGAACCTCATTAGGTTTCCCTCTGCCCAGCTCTGTGTTCTCCCGTGTAACTCCTAAATCCTGTATTCATGGCCAGTGACACTGCCAGCATTTCTCTACTTCATAATCACCCATTCAGCTTCTTTAATTGCTGTTATGTGATTACAAGTTCCCATAGAGGCTAATGGCCATTGCCACTGGATTATTGATATTCAGTTATGTCTGTTCTCTGTTTGTGCTGTAGTCCCTTCCACTTTCTCAATGTGAGAGATGAGTCTGTGCATTATGCTGTTGTTTTTTCTTTAAGCAATAGAGTAGCAGATTTATGGAATTTCTTCATCAATAAATGATATATTGCTCAGGATAAACATCAAGTTGAACTTCTGGTAAGGCAAATAAACCATTCTGAACAATATGGTTTGACCAATATAACAGAAAAGTCGTGAGGAGTAAACCTATCTCCATTCCACTTATTATCCCAATTACTGGCTTTGCATCTCAGATAAAAGAAGCAGAAGGATACTTAAATCTGTAGGTCATTTGTGGGACTCATTGACAACCAGATCAAGCCTCATGTTCTTGCAATTACTGTCTCTGTAGGAAGTTAATTCCTTATAATGGAGATGAAAATACTGGTAAGGGCTGGAATCAGTCAGTTCCTCCATTGTAAATTATTGACTCTTAGATGCTCGTGACGACTTCCTGCAGCTGAGATGCAAATGTCTCAGAGATTAAATAATTTCAGATATGTTACTCTAGTCCTCAAAAGTCTACAATAGACTACTGGAGTGCTCAGGGTTGAAAGGGACTTTAAAAGGTCATCTAGTCCAAGTGAAATGAGCAGGAACATCTTCAAGTAGATCAGTTTGCTCAGAGCCCCCTCCCACCTGGCTGAGTATTTCCAGGGGTGGAGCACCTGCCACCTTTCAGGGCAACATAACCTATTTGTTCTGCTCTTCTTCACCACAGCCTATGTGGATTTGGTGATTTAATGCTTTTTTCCTGGACATTTTCACTCTTATTCCCAGATCAAGTGTTATCTCTTTGAATTCCCCCTAGGTTACATCCTCTCACGCAGCTTTATTTTCAGCAACACCGTTTGTCATTGTTTGTGACAGGCATGACATTAATATCACAAAGCTCAAAGGGAATAAAAGAATAAATACTTGATAAAAGTGTGATTTAAGATTAATTGTTGCCTGGTGAAGGATAAAACATCACATAAAAGCATTATATAAAAAATCACATAAAGGCATTATTTGCCCTCAGTGCAAAATAGTTTTAGCAGTCAGAACTGAGTGAAATAGAGCAGAGAGAAGAAGTCTCATTTCAGAGGATAAGCATCCCAATTTAGTCCTACCTCTGCTCCAGACATCCAGGGAAAAGTTAGAGGCTATAATTGTGCATTCCTTAGGTGAGATGAAGACAGGACTTTTTAGGATTCTCATGGGCCTATGGGTTCAATGAGAGGAGAAATACTTATGGATATGACAATCTACATCTATGAAATATTCATATATATGTATATATACATACACTGACTTTCTGCGCTTCTGTTTGTAAACAGAAACACCAAAATATCACTAATATCTTCTGCTGTCAGTTGTGGATTTTAGCGCAGCTGCAACAGATATTTCTGCCAGAAAAAAAAAAAAATCAAACCTTAATACTCTAAGCAAACAAAAATTTCTTTAGCAATCAAGAAGTGATTGCACTCCATGATTGTTTCTACTGGCAAATGGCAGTGATTAATGTTATGCCAGTGCTTCTCAAAATTTTGGAAGTAGGAGCCTCTTTCGTTCATCTGTGTCTGTAGAGCATTATTCTCAGCAGCAGCTTGGTTTCTTCAAGACTCAGGATGAGGAGAAATTATAACTGATTTCAGCAATTATTGACACTCATTCACTCCCACAAGGAACTGAGCTGCTGCCAGAAAGTAAACGTGGCAGAAAATTGGGCAGGCAATAATCACAGCCTACACTTGCTCCTCTCTTACATCTGGTCCCTGGAGAAACTGAGAAGTTGTTGACTGCTGTATATGATCCCTTAGATTCCCTTTGAACTTCTTGGTCGTGGCTTGAGATGTGGGATGAAGAAGTAAAGGCAGTGCTGCTGCCACATTTTCATCTAAATTTGAAAAACACCAATCCTGGAGTGCGGTTGCTTCTGTTTCTAAAAAATGTTCAGCCAAATTTTAACAGAAGACCCAGAGCACCTTAAAAATTCTGAGCCAGCTCTTCTCTTTCCTCTGATGACACTTTGAAAAACCTTTACAGATCAATTCTGGACTAAGCAGGAAGCTGACAAAGGGCTTCACTGCTTTTAAAATTGCTCAATTCTCTCTGAAATGAGGGAACAGATGTTCTTTGAGCTGGCACGTCAAGCTTTTACCCAACTCATCTCCCTGCACTGAGTCTGTCTGGTCTCCCTGGGCCAGGTGCTGGTTGCATTCAGGCTCCAATGTTCAAAAGAAAAGGTGATTTTTAGCTTCCACCAAGCCACATGGATTCATTTGTGGATATGGAAGAGTTGCTGTGGTAACAATTCAGCAAACACTTAGGTCCACTGACATCCATGAGGTTAAGGAAGTGCTTAATCAGGGTTTTAAACTGGAGTCAGTGGGAGAAAAATATCCCTCTAGTTCTCAAAAAAAGAAATCATAACTCAAATATACACTGAAAGAGAAAGTTTTGACCATTTATTTCTAATACATCCTAAGACATCTTGTTTCTGATTTAATTTCAGCTCTGAGAAGGACAGGAACTGGATAAAGTCATCATTTCCATAAATGCTAAGTTGGAAAAAAAAAAAATTGATGGCGCTATCACCTTCCCTAATTTGGCTATTATCACTGGGAATTATGTGCAAATGATGCATTTATATGCAGTTCATAAATGACTCTGCTAATTCCAGCCACTCGATGTGTCCTACATATGCTCCGTATGGCGTCTGTGGGCGAGGCAGATAAACAGTCGAGTTTCTGGGAATGGAGCGTCAGGATCAGCATTTTGCTAAAAAATTGCTTTTTTAAAAGCATGAATTTGCCCATTTATCCCAGTGCGGCAGCAAAGGGAGTGGAGATTTTTCACTGTACTTGGATGGGGTCATAAAAGCTGGTTTGCATCTCGTTTGAATGCTACACATATTTTTGGAGTAAAATTATTTTTTACAAGGTATGAAAATGCTGCATGGTTAGATGCTAGTCAAAGAAATTATACCTTTTAAAAGTGTTCCCATAAAGTGATGCTTAAAACACTTAAATGAATATGACTGAGATTTCAGTCATGTTCTTAATAGCATTTAAAAATAAAATAATTTTGTTATTCTCAATGCTAAACAACCTTCAACAAAATGACTTCCTGAAAGACATTATATTTATTTATTTATCCATTTATTTATTTATCTTTTAACCAGTGATGCAGAGAATGGGAATTCAAGACATGAATTAGTTCAGGCCCCTCTTAAATTTTCTACGGGATGTATAAATTACCCCATCTCTCATATTGTCAGTTTTATCATCTGTAAAATGGGAGAGAAGGCATTTATTTTATCCAATCCCTGTTCTTGGCATGGTTTATTTGAAGTACTGTAGTCATAGCCCAGGAAAGAGGGCTTTTGTTTGGATAGGAAAAGCCTTTTTATGACCAAAAAAAAAAAATCAACTCATTGGATTATTGCAAGTCCCAAATAAACTTTGTGTTTACAACAAAATTAAGACAAATTTTATTTTCTTTATCAATTTAGAAATGTAGCAATGCCTGAATGCTTGTCTCTTGTCCATGTTCCAGTTCTCAGATATAGGATTCATCTCAGTCTCAGAGACCTGGGAGCATTTTCCCTGTTTTACTACAGAACTGGAATTACATATTGCATAATTAATTCAAGAATGCTATGAGGTGTTGTGCAGTCACCGCATGTTTCCCTTTTTGACATCTCTGTTCAGACTATAATCACTTTAGAAAAATATAATTTATGTTTGCTGAATGTTTTTTTCACTAGGTGACACACGATATCTCTAGGTTTTCTGGTTATTTTCTCGAAAGTTATTCCACTTTAAAAATGACCATAAGAAACTTGCCCACACTGTTTTTCTTTTGCTGCAGCTGTCTCATCACCATTCCTGTCTGACTGTGGAATTACCAAAACTCAACAAACCACTCTCCTAGCTCCCAGATTATGGACAAGAAACGTGGATACAGTTTATGTATTTATAAGAAGGACGAATACAATTTATGTATTTATAAGAATGATAAATAAAGAAATACTAGAGTCTTCATAACAGGTTTCTGAATACTATATCATAGAGTCATAGAATGGTTTGGGTTGGAAGAGATCTTAAAAATCATCTCCTGTCATGGGCAGGGAAATCTTCCACTATCCCAGGTTGCTCCAAACCCCATCCACCCTGGCCTTGGATATTTCCAGGGATGGGGCAGCCACAGCTCCTCTGGGCAACCTGTGCCAGAGCATCACAACCCTCACGGGAAATATTTTTTTTCCGTATTTCTATGATGCAGAGCTTTCCTGTGTCTGTTTTAATTCCTTCATATAGACAGATCCCCTAGCTTGCCACAATTACATATTTTAATATTTATAACTCACTTATGAACTAAAACATGATGGAACTATGCAGTGAAACTATGACAGCTTGTCTGTGAAAGAAGTGTTTTCACAGTGCAACTTGAATTTTCTTTCCCAGACAACCTATAAAAAGATTCCTAATTGTCAAAATTCTGTAGCTTGCAGTCTCTCTACTGGACTTTTCAATAGGAGAGTCAATAAAATCAATACTGTAATTTTGAATAGAATGATATTCAGTGCCACAAAGAAGATACCAAATTATGGGTCCCATATGTGATTCCTCATTTGTCCCTCAGAAGTTTTCAGGTATCTTTAATTCCTGTTTTGTTTTGTTGAGATTTACAATGCAGCTTGGAGTTTTTCTTTCAATAGCTGATGACACAGGAGCTGTTCTTACAGTTTATCTTTTGCATCTTGTAAAACAGAGCATGGCAAACAAGACCAGCCAAGAAGAACTTCAGCAGGAAACACAGCAATCGTTTCCTTCTGGCAAATAAAGACAAATTACAGTTTGTAGGGTTGCTCATACAGTCCAAAGTTCCAAAGCTGTTCCCTGCTTGAAAGTTTGCTGATTAAGGAATGTCCATCCTTTTCAGCTTGAGATGATTCCTCATCAGGCAGTATCAGGGTTCTTCCCCAGGTGTCACTGGGGAGGACATCTAGAAGTGCTAAGCAGAAGCACAGCTCTCAGGATTGGTTATCAGGGACTTTGCCTGTCAGGGTCGTGGTGGGCTTTGAACTGCTTTTGAGCTGGTGTGTGTGGCAGAATGTTCCCCCCTCCCTCCCCTTTCTCCTTCTGCTCGGTGGTGGAAGATAGATAATTCCAATGGGGTCAACAGCCTGGCTGGGATTATCTCTTAGTGCCCGAAAGTCTAAGACCTCTAACTGTAACTCCTATTTTGGAATGAAGAGAGGATGTGAAAAGACAAACAAAACTATACTTGCTGACCAAGCAAGGTACACTTTCTTCCTATAAAAACTCATGGGTTTTCACAAAGGTAGAAGCTTTTCTACATGAACCCTGGCGCATGAGAAAAGCCTCTCCCCAGAGTCTGGATGCAGCTCTGTGGTAATTTCTTGCAGGTTTGAGGGAGGATTCTGATGTACCCCAGCACCAAAATTGGATTTTTGTAAGATCATTGGTTTTCTAAATTGTATTCTTCTTTGCTAGCAATAACAACAATAGTAATAGGTACCTTTTGCACGCTGCATTCTTAGCTACTTGTAGCTTCCCTATTTTGGGCAATATATAATTTGTTTAGATATGATTAGTTTTCATATATTGTGACATATATAAGTTGTTTGGCTCCTTGTTCCATTATCTCTTGTGTCTAATAAACAGCAATCCATTTTATGTTAGACCAAATCAGCCGTCATTATAAGAACTTGCAAATGAGACTAGGTTTCTGGGGTGTTGGTCGCCCTAAATAGTTAACCAGCAAAAATCTATCAAGCCTCTGTTTCCATTCATAGCAGTGTGGGATTGAAGGAGATTGAAGGGATAGTTTGAGATAGTGTGGGATTGAAAGCTCTGCACTAGTCTCTGGTACTGGATGAAACTACTGCTCCTGTGTCCTTGTTGCCTGGAATAAAACACAGAACTTTTCCAAATAGTGTTAAAATGATAATATAAAAGCAAGTTTTTAATTGAAAGCTTTCAGTGTGCAAAATAGGGAGATATGTGCATGTGGTATGGTATTTCTGTAATTTTTATAAGGTTAGATGATTAGTATATCTATCAAACACTGTCCAATTAGAAGAGCAATTGGTTAGGCAATTTCCCCCCATGTTCTGCCCCACCCTGACTTTTAGCCCTGCACTTTATTGTGTCTACGATGTATGGGGCAAAACAAAGTGTCCTTGCTTGACTAAAGGCAAGATTAAACATAATTTCAAGCATGTATTAGTAAGGGTTTGGTAAACTGTGGGAGAGGGCAGGGAAAGTACTACAAGTTATGACTATGTATTAACAGTCTACAAAGTTACAAATACATGAAAAATACATTAAAAGCTAAAAATCTTTAGGCATCATCCTCTTCCTCAGAAGCTCCTCCCTGGTTTCAGGCACAGCTCTGGATGGAGGATGCAGTGGCCCAAATCTCATTGCAGGGAGATTTGGCAGTGGAGGCAGTGGTGTGACAGATGCACTCCAGTTTAAATGTTGAGTTGCCAAGAGAAGGAGCTACAGGAGGAGGTGAGCAGATTGTAATTTAGCTTTCTGGACGATTTTGGATCAGAAAACCTCCTATCGGAGGTCTTTTCCGCTATCTGTTACTCTTTATTATCCCATATGTTGTGCTTCTCAGCCTTCCTAGTGAACCTTTCCAAGGATTTGTTGTCTTTCCTTCTGCAGTTGGATTTAATTACAAGCAAAAGGTGGCAAGTCAGAAACAATATGCTGGGCTAGTAAATTTCCTGTGCAGGAATCATGTTGCCTATTAGGAAAGCTCTAAGAACACTGAGGAGGGGCACAGGTTAAGAGACAGGAAACATTTCACACTGTCATCCTCTGCAATGTTATTATGCTCCTAAATGGCTACAAATGACAGGCTGAAATATTTGCAAGATTCATGGTTAGTGTTTGAATATTCATTTACACATATCCTAAGTTCCCAGTGGGGCACATGCTCTTAAACTGAAGCTAGGCAGATATGTTTGAAATGTCTTTTATCTAATTTTTTCTCAAAATTTGTTTATTTGTTTTAGCTGCTTAGCAGCACACAGACAAATTCGTACGCAGATTCATATACCACTGAAAGTCTCTTTTAATCTAAATTTTGAAGCTATTGAGCTAATCCTCACAGCTTGGTCCTCAAGGACCAGTTCCTCATACTTATTCACCAGCTGTAATTCAAAGAAACTTGTAAGGTTAAAGAGGAAATACTATCTTTGCTGTCACAGAGAGAGGGAAATGCCTCTGACTCATTTCCCTGACTGAAAAGCATTTGTTCCCTTATGTTATTATTAAGTCTGGTAAAACATATATTTATCAAAGTTTAAACCAACAGAAGGGGAAGAAATCAGCAGGAATCCCATTTAACCTCATTTATTGGTGCTCTCCACAGAGGCATTAGGCATATTGAGCAGTAATGAATTATTTAAGATAGCACGAGATATTAAATGCTTTGAATTGTGGGCAAACAGCCAAATAGATGTCTTTCAGAATTCTCCCTCTTCTAATAGGAGCCCCAGGACATTTGAGCTAGTAAATGACTTTGTTCTCACAGATCAGCTGTTTATACAGTGGAGTCCATCTCTGAAGGTAAAAATGGGCATTCCAGGAAAGAAATGGACACCCTGTAGTGGAGAAACAGGGCTGGAAGATGTGCAGAAGCACAGATTGGCTCAGATGTGTTCAAATGTGGTACATATTTTTGACTCTGATTGAATCTTTCTGCTCCCGGAGATCGTAGGGGTAGTGACAGAATGAAGTTTTCAAGAGCAGGAAGATATCAGGGTTTTAACTGTCCAATAAGGACAGAAGAAATACAAATTAGAGCTGTGACCTCTAGACCACAGTTGCCCTGTTTTGGAGCCCCACCATTTGCCTGAAGCTTTCATTCTGGATATTTCTCTACTGAAACCAAGCCATGGGGCTGAAACTGCTCTCTAGGCACTGTCAGATAGCAAAGCTCTGTAGTTGGTCATAAAGTACGGCTGTCTGAGAAAAAATATGGCTCAAACCCTCTCTGGATGAATACATCCAGTAAGTAAAGAGAATTAAATTACCTTCATCTCTATGGTTTTGCAAAAATAAATTGTCTCTTCACTTCTTATTTCTGCCTTCAAAAACTCTGCACAGTCCTGGAGAAAACATCAGAAATAGACTCAAGTGCCAGCAAAAATATGTGAGAAGGCAAGACCAGCTTAGACAAAAAAAAAAAAAAAAAAAAAAAAAAAAAAAAGGAAAGAAATAAAACCAAAATCAATCTCTCTCTGGCAGAAGCCAAACCGTCAAAGGGAAATAATGAAATAATGGAAACACTTTGAGGAGTTAAGCTTTGTTTTGTGTATAACCACCCCTGGCTATTTCAGTCTATTTTTCAGGGGGAATCCTTATCCTGAAATATCTTTCTAATGAGAAGTGACTTAGCAGTTTGACTTTATGATTTTTTTTTCCCAGTGTCTGAATGCTTAGTACTGCATGACCTCACAAGGAGAAAGAGTCTTCACATCAGAGGCAAATCAAAGGAAGAGTTATTTTGACTTAAAGCATTTGATTGGTTTGGAGAGCAGCTGGTTGACGGATGACTTCAGGGATGACTTCTAGGAATTATGATGAGTATCTGAAGGATATACATAACAGTCTAGAAAATAAAATAATTGCCTGGAAAATAAACCCATAAGTAATGAATGGTTCTGATTATTAGATGCACTATGCTGGAAATAATGAGAAAAGCCAATCATGTCCCAATTTTAATATCCATTAAGGAAGGGATTACTTTACTGTGGGTTGGACAGGAAGGTCCAGAAGTCTAGGTGTGCTAAATCCAAAATGGATCAAGTTTCCAAGAGTGTTCTTAGCATAGTTTGGATCCTGGAGCTCAGCTTGACTCCCGAAGATCTCACAACAAAACTTTCCATTGATTTGAGAAGACCATGACAGATCAGAGGGTTTTTTTTTCCCCACGTCTGTTTGATGCCACATAGGCATTTTGATTGTTTTTCAGACAATTAAAGGCAAACTGCAAGAATGGATTTTTGTGTGTGGAGTGCTTGTTCTCCCAGTCGTGCTTACCCTGGAGTCTCAGAGCAGCAATAGCTGTCAGACAGGCACTTACATTAAGTACCATGTTGACATTAAAGGGATTGGGAAAAGTGCCCTAAAGAGTATTCCCCTCCCAACACTCCTCCCAGCAGAAGGTAACATTTACTCCTCAGCCTGGGATAAATTACCATATTAATTATTCAAAATACTTAATTCCATCAAACAGAAATGAATTTACCAGATGCAATCGAGAGCCAGACGTAAGAAATCAATAGAGTTTAAAGGCCTCAGCTCTCAATGAATCATTAACTGGGTGCTCTCCTGAAGTGCAGGGAGTGGAGAGGATGAGAATTGTCTCAGGAGGGAGGAGAGGAGGTCAGGCCAATTTGCTGCTCCAACTAAGAGTGAGTTCTCCTTTCTCCCAGCTAAGTATCTATGATAATGTCAGCACTTAAGGGAGTATTTAAGAGCATGATGGACTCACAAAGAGCTCTGAGAACAGGATGCAGCTGTGGAAACCACCTGTGCTTTGAACCAGTGCAGTAAATCTACCATGCTCTGGTAATCTCACTGCTACACCAGTACAGGTAAGGGATTTTTAGTTTGGAAGATGCTGTCCTCACAAAACCCTTCTCAGGATTAGGGGATGTAGCTCCTAATGCATGGGCAAATCTGGGCAATGGAAATCCAGACTAATTCTTCAGATGGATTTTACAGTGGTGATGTACAGGACAGAGCTCAACCTCTGTTATTCCTCTTTAACTGGTTAACTCCCCCACACTCACTGTGGTATAGAAATCAGGTGTAAAGTTTGGGGAAAATCTTGTAAAATTCATGTGTCATGGAATGATTTTCTCTGCACACCTGGGCTATGTGTGGACGAAATTATTTCTGTTGTACATTCTGGCCAGAACTCCATCCTGGCCAGAAAGAAAGTAATACTTTGATTCTCTAACACTAAAATGTTATTGGAGGGTTTTTGGTTTTCCCACAGTTTCGTGACAGTCCCACAGAAGTGATGTGGTAAAAATAGTTTTAGAAATACAGCATGAAATTTGCAATATAAATCCTTACAAAGCATACCTAGACTAGAGTATCTTCTGCTTTCAGCATTCTGAGGATCAATTACTCTGTAGCTGAGTAGTTCACACATTTTGCTTAATTAAACCTTCCTTTTGACTTTGGCTTGCCTTGAGAGTTAATGTAGTTAATTCTGGGCAAACAAGAGAAATGATTCAGTTGTAGGGAAAATTCAGTTTCTGGCCTTTCCTAGCCCATGAAATTGTTTGTAAAGGTATTAGCACACATGGTCCCTATCAGTAGCCAGGGAAAAGAAACCGAGTTTCCCCTGTGTCAGACACAGCTTTCAGCCTTTATCTCAACCTTTTGCCTTCTTGTTTTCCTCCTCGAACTGTTGAGTTGGAGTGAGAGAACAGTGAGGCTCAGGGCTGGCAGCTGCCCATGGCTAAGGTGGGTTAAACCTCCTCCTCTGGCTTTGGTGTTCAGAGCTCTTCCTTACACTTTTTCCTCACTCCTCATACTACCACGCAGTGGTTTTGCCTCCCTAGCCTGACAAAGTCAGGGTGAAGCAGAAGCACCGCATGGGAGAGAGGACATTCCCAAGAAAATGAATGGTGCTAAGCTGGTGGGATGGTGGAAATACACACACACAATCTTCTCCTTCTCACACTGATTTTAGGGCTTAAAAGCATTTTATGTAGTGGGTGTCATCAACCTTGTCTGTGAAGCAGGAATGACAACCCCTCATCTAAGGAGACAAGGTGCAAACTCCAAAATGAGTTCTTCCTCTTGGATGACTCCTGGCTGATGCTCACTTACTGCCTGTCACTGAGTCCTATTTAATTCCTTCCCTTTCCGATCCTCCTCAGCTTTCTGCTTCCAGTCCTCTTTTACTCTTGCTTGTCTGCTCACTGTCTAAAATAAGAACTCATTTTAATATCAGCTGAGGGAAAGGGGGAAAATTAGGCAGAAGAAACAAAAGTCTGTGAGACTTTTAATGCCATGCTCTTACTGATTTGCTGGGAAGTGAAATGCTTAAGCTGTTCAAAAATGTGTCAGGAATACATTCCTTTGGGATCAGCCACTGGAGTGTAGTGTCTACGAAATAGTTTAAAACTAGAAAACATCCAGAGATCAGACCTGGAGTAAAACATCAGACTGAAACCCAGGCCTTCTGTCCTATAAAATAATGAGTTATGAAATTTAAAAAGCCTTAGCCAGGAAGGTAAATGTGGCAGGATGAGCTGGAATTGTGTGGCAATATTGGAGGTAAATCAGCCATGGATAGAACCATAGAATTATGGAATATTTTGGATTGAAGTAACCTTAGAGATGGTCTGGTTCCATGGGCAGGGACACCTCCCACTAGACCAGGTTGCTCAGAGCCCCATCCAGTCTGGCCTTGAACACTTGCAGAGTTTTTCTGTGCTGATAATTGCTAGTGGGGTTCAGGACAAATTTCCTCAGACTTTTAGACCTGTTTGATGGTGGATAGTTCTGCTAAAACCAAATTAATTCTTTTGCTGTGCTCATTCCACACGCTATTCACAATGCACCTGTGTTATATATTGTGTGTTTGGGGATAACTCATCCTCTCCAGCCTTGCAATGGGTCCTGAAGAGGAGCATGAAGGTCTAGGTTCTTCAAAGCCTGTGCAATGCCAAAAAAAGTAAATTAAAAAAATGAGAATCCTTTCCCTTCCCAGATAAGCTGAGGCATTTATGGAAGAGCTGAAAATAGTTAACTCTTTTTGTATGAATAATGACTGAGTTTTCATTTTTTCTTAGGGACAAAATCAATTTTATGTGAAAATGCATCAGATTCTCCTCTGACAAAATAGAGTTTCTAAGGACAATTTTGAGTCAATATGAAATGTTCTCTTTGGTCAAATTATTACAGGGAGGGGAAAAATAAAGATGGTTTTTGGATCTACTTTTGTGATTGGTCTTTTTCAGAGTCTCTGATGGAGGGAAGAGGATGTGGGCCATGATTTGGTAGCACAACAGTATCACAAAATTTGAATTGGATGTTACTGTGCTGAGTGCCACAGGAAAAAGTTAAAAAGACTGGAAAAATGTCACTTGTTCTTTCTGAACAACACTCACTATGGAACAGGGACTTTGTCCAAGTCCTGCTAAGACACAAAATGTGAGGGAAATGATTGCATGGACATTATTTTTCATAAAACATAGTCATTTGTATACTTATACAAAATCTCTGTTGATGAGTCAAGAAGAATAAACATTTATTGTTAATAATAATGCAGCAATGCAGAGCAATAGTAATATCTCAAATTATTCATAGAATCATAACTCACCAAGGACTAATAAACACAGAAAAATGACCTCTGGCTCAGGGAATCCACAAGCTGCAAATTGCTGGAGTTTGGAAGAGGTATTTGAGGAAATATCACAGAATACTTGCCACCCTCTATGCAATCAATCTGGTTTTATGTTCTTCATGCTTTTAAGCCTCATTGTTAGTTGTGTCTTTTCAAGCCTAACTTACATATTGCAAGTTGCTTTCCCTGGTTTTATTTTCTCATTATAGCACCTCGAATCCCTGGCTATGACCTAGGATTTTGCAGTTCTTTTTGTTGTAGGAATCATAATTGCTAAAAGGAGCAGCATCCCAAGTGTTGTGCTTTCCTGGGAAGATCTTTCCAAACTTTAAGCCCTCAAGTACTATTTTTCCTTCCCTCTAGCTGGAGTCAGAGACAGGCAGTACTTGGAGGGTCACATCATGATTCAGGATTGGAGTTCTGAACATCAAGTCTCTCAATAAAAGCATCTGTATTCTGGTGATGATGCTTGGTAATGAATTTACTCCTTGGTGAAACTCATTCTTCAAGGACATGATGAGATGAATCACATCCCATCTTCCTATCACCTCAGCCCCAAAGAGGCTTTCCCCACTTTTCCTTTCTGCCAAGCCATGCCATAAATTTAATTAATTCCAGCACAAATACAGGTAAAAAAGATATTTGCATGTTCCTTCCTGGCCGTGGGCTCACAGCTCTCGTGTGGTTCATGAGAACAACAGCATCGATGAACAAATTTAGTACTCTTGTATTAAATTTCTCCCACCTTGCAAGGAGCTCTGACCATTTTTCGGGCAACATCTCATCACCACCGAAATATTATTGCTCTGTGCATCTTCATATTCGATTTCTTGTATAGGAATAGAAAGTGCCAGTAAAAGACTTCTATAAATAATTCTGCTGGTCCATTCCTGGATGAATAACCTCATAATTATAAGGGATATGATGCCACTGAGGGAGGCCCAGCTGAGCTGATGGATACATTACTAAGCACAGCAGAAAGAACAGTAAAGACACAATCTAATTTTGTGAGCAAATTAATGAAATAAAACTATTACAGAAAAAGTATTGACACCACTCTGACAATCTGACTCCTTGTGACTTGAGTGTATAGAGAGTAAAATGTGAAAGGCCAGTGCTAAATTGAGCTGATTTCCCAAAGAACATCCTGGGGGAAAAGGAAACCCCATGTGATTGCATTATTACTAATAAGGGAAGAGCTCAGTGGGCTCAAATCACTCTGTGGCATGGAAAAACTCTTACAAAAGTTAGAATGTGAGTTCTCATGTGGTATCAGTGTTCATAAAAAAATTCAGTGAAAAATGACTGATCCAATAAACACCAATATGACAAACCAAATTCACAGATTATAATAGGAAAAAAACTTTAAATAGTCATCAACTAAAATATACCTTCTTCCAATTAACTTCATCCAGGGTAATTTATTTAATTGTCTACTGCTATCTCAGATTTTCAAGACCTTGTGGAAGAAAAGGAGATTGGACAAGAAAAAAAACCCCACAGAATAACCCTGTCTTTATAATGGAAAAGACAAAAAATAATATAACATCATAATAATAACATGACAACATTGAGCAGACAACGTCTAAGCGAACAGGATGACAAGGGGGTGGATTTGTCAAAGTCAGCCCAATGTGGTTTCCTTGCATGGCAAGATAATAAACACTGTGGAGCATTGTGAAGGGAGGAAAAGACTTCAATCCTTGTCTGCAGTGAAGCTTTGTCACTACAGGACATGACAAGCCCATCAATAAGACAAACATTAGCTAAACAAAATTATTTTGAGGGCAGGAAAACCTGACAATAACTTCTGTCCAGAGCACCTAACAAAGTTGTGCTGACAAGTGAAGAGTTGTATCAAAAAAGGGTTTTGAGATGTATCTGCTGGGTAGAGCTTAGTTTATATCCTGAGCGGTGGAACTGGGATTAGGTTTATTAATGTCAGGTTTTGGAGGACTATTCATATTTTAGAAGATATTTTGTAAGTCTTGGCAAATGTGAGAAATAGTCTGAAAATTGTGGCTACATACTTTTCTAGATTGCCACGTACCCTCAGTTTTGGTAAAACTACTTACCAAAATGCAAGCTGGTGAACACTTGGAAAAGTGGGAGTTGTTCTGCAAAGGATCTAGGGATTATAGTAGATCTCAGGCCAAATACAAGATAAACATTTGCCATTCTGGGAAAAAAAAATATAAAAAAGGCAAGCATTTTTCAGGTATATGCGAAGAAAACAGAAGGTGAAAATGACCTGCTGGTGTATTAAGCACTGTTGACATTTATCTTAAATACTGGGCCAGTTTGGGCTTTCTCTTTTCAGACAGACAATAATGGGTTGAAGATATGACAGGAAAATGCACTGAATAATCTTCCTTATCAGAAAAAGATCATTAGTGTGGACTATGTAATCTTTTACAGAGAAATTTGGGAGACACCCTGAGTATTTTTTAGAAGCTTGGCAAATCCAGTAGCCCAAAAGATGCCCAGACAGTGGTAAAACTGAGAAGATATTCCCTGCAGGCACAGCTCATAAATCCATATATCCATGCTGGCCACACTGATCCAGACAGAGACACATTCTCACTAATAGCCTTACTCTGCTGCTCTTGTTTGGCAGCTCAGGATTAAGGTCTGTTAATAGGAGGGATATTTATTTGTTCATTTAATTAGATAAATGTGTATGCATATATCTATACATTTATATATATACATATATTTATATA